>JAEVFJ010000038.1:0-264750 GCA_021029105.1 Cristinia sonorae | reverse complement strand
AACGCGCTACCAGCAGTTATATTCAACGATGCGGAGAGCTGGGATAACAACGTAAGTTACTTTGCTATATTGTAAAAGTACATGAGTCGCCTACTGACGTTTTGAAGGTCTCCCTGTCTGTCACGAGTTACATAGAATGCCCAGATCATCCTAAACCGTTACGCCAAAAGGGCGCAATGTCAAGCTCGGCTTGACATTCTTCTGGGGATATATAAGCAGTAAATGTCTCAACTCGTGACATTATCCCCTTCCAAGATCACATGACCACATGTGACTGCTTATATAACTTGGTCCCAAGGGTTACCATCTCTGGCTTAACCTTGAAGGTCTTGGCGGGCTCAGAAGGACCTGCTGGACACCTAAGTGTCATGACTCCCAGGGTTGCTAGATCACGCCGAGCAATCACCATGATCCAATCATGTGACCTCAATGATCATCACAGCCGAACCCTGTCATGTGGCAAAAGTCCCAAACTTTTTGCCACCAGGAGGATTTGAACCACTGACCTCTTGGAGCTTGACATTATGTCACGAGTTACATAGAATGCCCAGATCATCCTAAACCGTTACGCCAAAAGGGCGCAATGTCAAGCTCGGCTTGACATTCTTCTGGGGATATATAAGCAGTAAATGTCTCAACTCGTGACACTGTCTCACAATTCGTGGGCTGAACGCTTCATCGAGATCGGGCGGTGTGTGTAAACCGCCATCTCATGACAACTTGCTTGAACGCATATTAGCTCTTGGATGTTGACATTATATATGAGTGCAATGAATATGGGTGTCGTATGTGACATTTTCACGGTAACTGCAAACATAACTTTGTCACTGTATGCGATCACCTGCGATCTCAAGTTTGAGAGATTTGATGATAAGCGAGTCAAGCGGATAGTGCAATGTTCCTGCAATCTGCCAGTGCGCTGCTTCAGAACGACTATTGAGGAGGCTCAGCCACATGCACTCCCAACGTTAGGTCGGCGGGTTGCAATTCTCAAGGTCATCCAAGTTCCTGTTTCGCGGTGAAGCTTGTGCCAGTCTCACGACACCCTGGGAACGGTGATCCTGGAATGTATAAATGACTTGCAAACTCGACCAACACCTCGTCTCTAGACTCTCTACCCAACGACAACCCAAGTTACCCAACCGTGACGTTACCCTGAGCCGTCCCCGTCAGCAGTATAATGTCGACGAATGCCACTACTAGTACCACGCAAGTCGTGACCGATGCGGATATCGAGCGCGCCCTCTCCGACCTCCGCATATCTCGTACGTACCTTTGTTATATTCCTTCCCAAATCATGGTGGTGTTCACACCCAATCCTAGGCGGTCATGTAAGCCTCGGTGGATCCAGCGAAGCGGATGAGCAATTCAAGCTGGACAACTTTGACTCGATCCAAGCGATCCTTGGCAAAGCCGTGACTATGTTTTCGATGGAGAAACTCACGTGCGCGAATGTGAAGCCGCTCGCTGCGAAGTATTGCACCAACGAAGGGACGTCGGTTTGCAGCGCTTGTAAGTTGGTGATGTACTGCAGCAAGGTATGCTTTTATGGAGATATTGATATTTCCCGGATTGCTGACTGATATAATCCCATTCAGAAATGCCAGCAAGAACACTGGTCCATTCACAAACGTGGTAAGTTTCTCCCGCCCTCAAACCGAATGATCCATTGTACATTCCACTATGATACCCAGACTGCAAGGATCCTATCCGATCTCCTGAGTGGCAACCTCTTTGGGTGAAGGAAGGGCGTTCCCCGATGTTCATGAGCGGAGATGCGTTGGATCCTGATTGGCATCAAAAACTTGACTTTATTGCAATGAGCCGCCACTTGTGAGATTCCTCGATGCTGTCATCACGTTCGTCAAGTGAACTTATGCTGTGTCTTATCGGCACTAGGTGGGGTAACGTACCTGCATATGACCTCCTCAATACACCTCAAAACGAGAACGATCTCAACAGAGATTTCAACATTTGTATCCCAGGTGACTGTCGTGCCAATTTCTTCGGCAAATATCCCATTCATTGACGAACCCTTCTTATCATCAACAGCCTCTGGAGATCTTCGTCATATCCTCATGACGATCAGTAACTTACCACTGAACTACAGCCACAAGCTTACAGTTCTTCTCAACGACCGCGAGGAGTATATTTTCATCCGCAACATTTCGCTCCTTCTCATTCTTGGCTCTACTGCCATTAGCACGACACACGCCGCCAATATCGCGTTGCACTTCTGGTACTCCGCTTTTCTGCCCATGGAGTACTCAGCTTTCTTGGCAAACCGTTACGTGGTCTTCATGACAGAGGAAGTCAAGAAGGGGCGTTTTTGCGTCAGCCTAGGGCATCGAGCCACAATCTCTGGAGAGATGCCGACAAGGGCACTTATTCTCATGGCGTTGACATGTGATTCGAAGTATAGCGAGGAAGACACAGCGCGAGAGATCAATCGAGTACGGTGCGCTAACACTTCCATTCCAATTTGTCCCAGACGGCTGAATAGATGTAACATCCGTGATCAGTTTTGAGCCATCGCGCGTCGACCGTCATCATCGAAGGTACGGCCGATTGGAGCCCTCACATCGTCTTGCGTCCCTTGAATTCAGGAGATTTGGGCTTGTTTTACCGTTCGGTGCACGAAACGACCGGTTCAACACACCCAATCGTTACCTTTTCTCTCCTGAGGGTCAATGGTTGCAAGACGATCTTGCTGATCCTTTGGAATCGTGGAAGTGAGTGATATACTTCCCATACCGATACATTAACTGAAATTATGGAACGCAATAGTGTCGCAGATGTCCTGGCAGCTGGTCAGAAGTACGGAGTCCCCCGTGCTGACCTATATGGATGTCTCTACTTCTACCTGCGAGATCAGCTGCGCTCCTTCGCAGAACGTCTGAGAACGTTCGACGTCTCCTTCCATATCTTCAACTTTGACGCCTCAGATTTGGCCACGCGTATCACCTCTAACTCTCTATCCGACCACGGTATCCCACCCAGTATCCGATTCGATCGTATCGACGTGTCCAACATTGTAGATTTCGAATATCTCGGTATTCCCCGTGTGTTGTCGGATTGGGAGCCGTTCCTTGCTTTAACAAAGGATGCTACACTGATTGCATACTTCATGAACTGGGTAAACAGACAAAAGGGCGGGGATATAAACTCTGTAGATAGGAATGTGATTGCCAGCATAGCAAGCAAGATGTTGAAAGCCGGCAGGGTGAGTGCATACACCCTTGTACTATTCTAAACTTCAGCTGAAACACTCTTCCCTGCAGTACACTCGACCTGACGGCCCCGTGAGCCGCAACGAACCGATGGGTAAGCCAATCTGCATGGACCCAACTCCTGGCACACGTACTGACCCGCACAGCAAACCTGGGGTCCGCGCTTTGTTATCATCAGTGCATGATGACGTACCATGACAACTCCAAGGCGTTCCAGCAATATCTAGACTCTCATGGTATGCCCGAAACTCTGCAAAAGTTGAGTCTCAAGAGGAAAGCTAGACATACCATTGTTCCTCACGTGCGTCGATCTTTTCTATGATTACGTTTCCTTGTCAGAAATCGTGAATAACTTTCTTCGTGCCTGTAGCGGATCGGTATCCCTCTAGATAGTCCTCCAGATGCACTACCAGCGGTGGTCTTCCATGATGCTGAGAGTTGGTATAATAATGTGAGCCCCTGGTGTATATACACCGGGTGTAGATGCCTGCACTCAATCAGATTGTACTCTAGGTCTCCCTCGGTCACGCCTTATGGTCTGAGCGCTTCATTGAGATTGGCCGGTTCATGTACTAGTAAAATATCCTCTTCGTCAATATATTGTTCATTGTCCTGCATCAAGGCTTCAGCAGCAGCCTTTTCTTTCAACCGACACTGAAGGAACTTAAGTTATGACTATAACAATTCTGTGATAATCGCGACGATCAACATAGAAACACTGTCGTATATAAAGGAATAGTCCGAGTCGAAGTTTCAAGTGCTCACAACACGTTGTTGGACATATAGCTTCTCTGGCCTCCTGGTGCACAAAATCCCCAAAGTCCATAGCGATTCCTAAATGGTCACTCACATCCAAGCACATTTAACGACGTAGCTTCAGAAACTTGACTGCCAACACGTCTCTTGTCTGGTCGGTTATGAAGACCACTAGAAATGCCCTCTTGCTGCGATCGCAACCTGAGATCGGTCGACGCCTTTCGATAAATAATCTGCCTGTGATTCATCTGGAACGAGTACGTACGGTTCAACCACTGATGGATGAGATACAATAGATATAACTACACTGTATCACGCGTAACGACACAGTGAGCACGGGAGAATAACATGTAAAGGTGATGCCAAGGTTGAGAAGATGAAGACGGAATCACAACTGCCACGGGAATGGAGGAGATAGAGCAGGGAACGGACCATGGATCGCCTCAGAACAGCCACCACGAGCAGGCTTCATCCCCATCCCATCCCCCATCCCCCATTCGAGAATTTGGGACCAATGGCCAGTGGGAAGGCACCTCACCTGCGCCGCCTTTGCTTGGCCTCACACTCCGCCATGGTATGTTTGCGCGGGTCGACGGAGGCATGGCAGTGACGGCACTCGGTAAAACGTTGCGACTGCCCACGGGACTTCGCGCTGCTCATGCACTGCATGCTGCAGAAATCGAAGTTGCTCGCACGGGGCTCTTGCTTGCACCACTACAAAATAAGAGACATGAGTATCACAGAGAGCAAACATACGGAGGATCCCATTTTGTCGACTAAATGCTCACCTTGCACATAGGGACATCACGATCCCTAGAATGGGAGCGAGAGCGGGAGCGGGAGCGAGAATGAGAGTGGGAGTGGGAGTGGGAGTCACGGGAGTGAGAGTCACGAGAGTGAGAGTGACCATGGTTATTCCCCTTGTCGTGGTGATTCCCCTTGGTCTGCGAACCTGGTGGTTTACGGATGTTCCCTCTGTGAACGTCTTGATATTAGCTAAACCAATTCTGATAACAGAGGTAGTCACGTACCCAATCTCCTTGTCATGAGCATGAAGAGGTCTCTGGCTATAACGTCATTCCAGGCAATCAGTATCAGCCACTCAGAAGTAGCATGCCACTCGTGCACTTACTCGAAAGACTTCAACACTGAGCCGGTGGTATGACCAACGTCAAGCACGCCTCGCTGGAGTAAACCGAGGGTTCCATCGGAGACCTCATGAAGGGCGGGAGGGATGAATGCACTAAGTCCAGTGCGGTCGAGGGTATCGTCAGTGGTGCGATGGATGAGACCGATCGCGCCGCCAGTCAAATCAGAGGCACCCTCAATGAAGCCTCCAAGGACACCGAAAGTCATTGTGAAGTGGCTGAGATTGTTGTTGTGAGTGGGGGTTAGGTGTCGTGGAACTTGTACCGAGTCTGAGGAGTAGGTCCCGTAAATCGTCGCTCTATATATATGCACCTGCGTTTCGAAACATCGTACAGGAAATGAATACGAACGATCAGAACGCCTGCCATGGCGTGAGGCTGACCCCGGACAACATGCGATCATTGGCTGCTTTGCGCATGGTACTACACGCACAAAATGAAAGTCACTTAGAGTTCAATTCGAAGCTGCAATCATGGAACTCACAGAATAGAGAAGCTTGAACGTCCGACCATGAGGGTTAGCTCAGATCACTGTCCATATGAAAACGGACCACATCGTTGTCACGATATGGGTGGCGGGGAATGAGAATCTCTAGATCAGTCGGTGTTTTGAGCTTCAGAAGTCCAGACATATCGATATCCAAGTTGCTGTGGATGGCATGTCGATTGAATGTATACATTCAGTCCTTGTGCAACGTGTCGAAGAACACCCGGGACACGAGGAAAAGGGCAGTGAATACACTTGCCACCTCCTAAGTGCAAGACCTACAGTGTCTTCCAATCATCCCAAACAGAAACTCTAGGTCGGGTCACAAAGGGGACAGTCAAGGATGATCGTGATAGTACCTCGCCGCTAACCGCAGTCCAAAAAATACGAGACCATAACCGGGAGATCCACACTATATGCTGGTATACACGATCTCCGTACTGGTCCATTGCGAAATGCAATGAAATAGTCCGACTACTGGTGGGATGCGTTTCCTTCCACGATCTTCTGGACGCACTGCCAGTGGAGAGCCATCCATGAGGAACATATCGTTGAAAAACACTATCAGCCGGCGATGCAATGGGAGAGGTGGACCTCCGGGAACATGCTGTCGATGAGCTGCGGCATAGTGGTTTTTTGAGACGATCGAGGGCGAATCATATGTTGGCCAGACATCATATCATAGGGCAATTCGACCATTCTAGGCTCGTTCTCGTTGTGTGCGAATATAAGGGCCTTACAGTATGGGCGATCGTTATCCTCTCTTGGTTTACACGCAGTTTTATGAGTGGGCCAGTCCTGAATGCGAACAATCACAGCCGAGAATCAGCAATTGCTCCCGCGACACACGACTCGGAGTATGCGTCACACACCTCCGACAAATGCTCTGGCCCAGAGTAACGTGAACGTTGACAGCGTTTAAACCGATGTTTAGTTGGTGCACCGCAAATAACGCAAAAGTATTGCGTGGTCTTTCTATTTTGCATACCTCTAGGCATGCTCAGTGGGTGGAGTCAACCCGGGCCTGCAGGAAAACTGTCAATGGCGGGGTGGAAGTCAATGATCCAAAGATAGAATTGAGAACTCTAAAGAACGGACGACGTCAGGCATCAGCGATTGGGTGAGATTGGCCGTAAAGGAGGGATGGGAGGGATGAGAAAATACTCACTCCGTCTACTGGTGAACTGCAGTCCACTTCATGTACCTGTATTCTAGGTTAAACCCTCAATGTCGCGACATGTTGAAGATTAGTGAGGTGGACTGAGAAGAGGGCTGGGTGGAGGGACAAAGATACTTAAGAAAAAGAGTGACTGGCAGAAACGGCCAGCACGGTGGAGGAGAAAGGGCGCGCTATTTTGCCGCCGAAAGCGCGACATAGACTGATAACATTCGCAGCGCTCGTTTCCCACCCAACTTATGCTCACAATGTGTTCTTGGAGAGAATTACAGGTGTAATACAGTTACAGGAGTGAAGTACAAGGTGAATAATTTGGGACAAAGATGTCAGACCTTTCAGAGTTTGAGGAACGCACAGAACGCTTGAACTAAAGCAATCTCAGGCCACGTCAGTCTCTACAGTCTACTAGCAATACAACTTCGAAGAATATGAAGAGACTCATTGAACGAGTCTCATTGCAAGTATTTGGATCCCCAGATTACCACCTATAGGGTCATCAAGCCAAGGTCCAACGCTTTGAGTTGTATCACCTGCCAGCGGAATATCTTCAGCTCAAGTACTTTGTCATGATACACATCGGACACGCGACTTACGAGAGGCTTCGATAGCATACGAGCGATACTGGCAGCGCCAGTAGCGAACCAGAGCTGAGTAGAAGCGCATAGTCAGCTTGTCTCACGATGTTCATAAAGTCGGGAAAGAACCGTACCCCGGGATGGCCGGAGGGTCTGAAGGCGTTAAACTCGCCCTCCTGATCAAGTCCATGCAATCTGCCAATATTCTTGAGAGTGTCCTCTCCGAAGATCTTCAGTGCTGTCTCCCGGATGGTCATGAACCCCGTCCTAAAATCGAATGTCAGCTGGGGACCGTGCGGCTCGTTTGAATTACAAGTGCTTACGCGAATATAACCACGTCTGCCTCAAGTTCGGAACCATCTTTAAATTTCAGCCCGGAGGGTGTGTATGCGGAAGGCTCCGTGCCCTGCTTGACTTTGATCTCACCGCGCGCGATCAAATCCGCTCCGCCCTTGTCGATCCCTGAGGAAACGGTCAGATAAGCACGGTCTCGGTGTCCCCAGCACTTACAGTATCCTATTTAAACCAATCAGTTCCACCTAATCTGTGAGGCAAATTCAAAAAAGGGTACTTACCTCCACCTCGCTCAAAGGCCATCACAGATTGCCCCTCTCCGTTCGGCCCCATGTACAGCTTCAACCCACCTTTCCTCAACTTATCAAAGAGCTCTTTGTCGGCCTCCCACATCTCCTGTGTCCTCGCCATCTCAAGCTTCTTGTACAACCCGAGCGGCAATGTGGTAAACTTCAGATCTCCCACTGTAGACGGCTCATCGTCTTTGAATATCTCCATCAAGTGTTTCTCCACGGTCTCCCCGCCGATCACACACGTCGCAGAACGCTGAATCATCGTCACGGATTTCGCCTTGTGGAAGCAGAGATCCTGGCAGATATCGATGCTCGAGTTCGCTGCACCGACCACTACGACGTTCTTGCCTTCGTATGAGATGCCGCCACGGTAATCCTGCGCGTGAAGAGTCGTTCCTTTGAACTCGGAGAAACCGGGAAGGGGTACCAAGACAGGGCTGCCGAGTCCTCCAGTGGCCATCACGATGTAAGTAGGATGAACTGTGGCCTTGGTGCCATTCCGGTTGATGGTGACATCCCAGCGACGGCTATCCTCATGGTACACTGGTTTTCCATCTATCTGAGAGCTTGTCCACACGACGAGGTCCTGATGCAGCGCGTACGACTCAGACCAGTCAGCGAACTTGTCCTTGGGCGTGAATTGCGGCCACGTCGTGGGGTATGGCTGATAAAGCACTGAACTCGACGTCAGTGGGGCTGATCAAGAGGGGTAACTGAGTTCGTACGCACATTCATGCTGCCTTCTGGTGGTATGCAACGCAAGCGTTGGGTAACGGTTCCTCCAGATATCTCCGACTCTCGGCGTCTTCTCGATCAGGAGTGCTCGGTACCCGTTTTGCTTGCAAACGGCGGCTACGGTCATGCCAACCTGGCTGGAGCCAACTGGAAGCAATACGTCGCGGAGGGTGAGGAGCAAGGCAGGAACTGCAAAGACTGATCACGCACCAATAAGTACCTGTGGATCCGTCTCGACCTTCAACCTCCTCTCCGCGTACACATCCGCCCAGGCCAGTGTATGTCCTCCGTAGATACCAGATTCGAACTGCTGCTCCTCGTGTCCCTTCAAGTCAGTGAGGAACATGCAGACCGACAGCGCCTTCCAGCGGCCTTCCGGTCCTTCTAGCAGGCGCGCATAACCCTTCCCAACTGCGACTGGGGTCTCATAGGTGAATGGGACCTCGACACTGGTCTGCTTGCCGGCAGGCACCGCAGATGGTCGCACCCAGCGATCTTCGTAGGGTTTTACTGAGGAGATGTAGCCAGGTGCAAACTTCCCAGAGTCAGAGAGGTACGCAGAGATCTTCTCTGGCCCTTCCAGCGAGCGGAAGTTCCAGGTGAAGGTAAGGACGTCCTTGAACCATCCGAAGGGGAGGAAGGTGTCGACTATGCCTGTGACGTCGCCGTTGGTGATGGCATCCGCGAAGGCAGTGAGCCAAGCATGAGCGACAGCTCGGGGGTCGATTGAATCCTGTGCGATTGTCATGGTGCGGTTTCTTCTCGCGCGTTGGATTCTGTGAGACAGCGTCAAGAGTGGAAGCCTTCATTTATAGCAGACATCGTATGTAAGCTGCAGCTTCATTTGGCGTGAGAAGATGAAAGAATACTTCTCTACACATACCGCAAAAACCAAGTCGCCAACTCGGTATGTGTCTCGTGCGCAAGTGCTCGGGTTCATGACCACTGGTGGCACAGGCTATTGGGGAAATGACAAAGAGGTCAACCCTCGTTGGAATCCATCACCGCCGAAAGAACTCGTGAGAAGCTCATGACCGATCCGAGCGGAAAACATGTGGATTTGTGTGGTTGTAGTGCATGATTTCCGATGCTTGGAAAACAACGCTCGGGCAATGTGGCTTTAGCTGAGGTGAAGCATCCGCAGCTGGCAGTTCAAGATCCAAAGGACATAAAAGCAGAAGCATGTGTCATTCGAAGAAATAAGTTAATCGGCATTGGTAACATACCTAGCACCCATGTCGAATCTTCAGTTCGCGATGGTCAAGTAGGGTCGGTAGTGGCACATATGGAAGGCTGGCTGATTCTGTAGATGTTTGCCGACACGTGATACACCGTCTCAAGAGGAGCGCAGTGCATTGTGAATAAATTTCCAAAATAAACCATGTTCGACTTTGCATCATAAGCGATGGGAAATACGTACGCTATTTGGCCTGACGAAAGTAGTCACGTAGCAGGGACAAGCTCTTTCTTTCGCGAAGTTCCTGAACACAAACGACGCAAGTGCAGTACGGTGAACATCGTGACGAGAAAAGCGATCATCGTCGAGCAGGACATCATACTATCCATCAAAACCTCCTATCCCCAGTGGCTCCTCCAACTTGCTTCGGGCTATAACACGCACGGAGATGCGGGCGCCGGTTGTAGCGAGCGATACTGGAGGCTGAGGAACGCTTCTTCTGACCACCGAGGGCAAGAAAGCGTGTCACAAGACGAGGACAGTTGCACCTGTTGTGCACGATCACCGGGGTATGATCGTGGGTCCATACGCCCATGACTTGACTACCCAGTTTTGTGGAGACGTACAACGCGACAGGGAGTCGGGATTCAGGTCGAGCCTGCGAGCTTCGATAATATCCATCCCTGTGATCAAAAGAAACGGCCCGTCGCGATGTTTGGTATCCTCCACTGTTATTCCGGCTTCAGCATTGGCTCGATCCATCCTTGGTATCTGGATTCCGTCCCCTGAGCTACCCTGAAGACGGCCCGAACTCGCCATTGTGAACTCCCGAGCGAAGGTTGCACTTCTTTGATTCCAGTTGACCTTCTCCCACCTGCAATTTCTAGTCAGTAAGAAAGAAGGGAATGCTGAAAGAACTCAACCGGAAATCTCGGGCCACATATGATTCAGGCTCGCCGCAGACCATGCATGATACAGAATGGGGCTCGCGTATGTTCCACGTATATTCACACACGAACTTGAAATGCTTGGACCGAAAACATCCTGTACCAAAGACGTAGATGTATTGTGGTTGCCTACTGAGTTGGCTACTGTCAACCCAAAAGCGGACACCTTTCAACGATACACTTGAACGTCGATGGTCTACGAGCTATAAAGTTGTCAACGCAGCATACATAATCAATAGATGGATTCATCACCTGTCACGTTTGTTCCTCCACAAGTGAAGCCCGTGGACCGAGCAAGGTCGAAATTCTCCGGAAGCTCGTTCCAAGTCTTGAGTTAGTCTCCGTGGCTGACCTCGATACAGAAGATAGTCGTTCTGTAGTCTTGAGTCGCTCTTCATTGTGTCGACGCGTGGCAACGGTTCTGCAACCATTTGGCAACCATCGCAAAAACCCGATACATCCATGACGTCTTGAACCTCCGGAATCAACCACTGCAATCCTTTAACCGTGTTCCACGTTGCGCTGAAGCTCGACATGCTGTGCTATTCATACTTCACGACGAAAGTGCTCTGCGAGCCACCCAAGGCTTCGTGCAGATGCTTTCTCCAGCTTCTTCTTTCTATCAATACAGCTAACAAGGTCGTCTGTTGAAAGTATCCAAAGCTGACCCAGCTTGTCGCGGTATCTATTCAAGAGGTTCTTGATCAATAGCTGCGTGCACTCGAAGAAAGTGATTGGAAGAGTAAAATCAAGGTCAGCGAGGAAACCAGCGATTACCGGCGAGATATTGTGTATATGCGTTTCGGATGTTGGGTCTGGTGGGGCCGGAGATATGGTCTCAAGAGTCTGCGGAAAGCAAGTATTGACGGGTCGAACGGCTTCGGTGGTGAGAAGTAGGTGATATTTTGCCCCTAGATTGAGCATGACTGAGATCGCTTCGAAACAGAAGATAGTCCCGTCCGAGAAGAACCACTACACGAGATTAATCCTCTCAGGCGGGCATTCTCTTAGGAGAATTCAAAAGACTTACTTGCATTCCGTTTGACACAAGGGCCGCTCCTGCAGCATGGCAGTTATTTTTTTGAGGCAATGTCGGTTACACGAACGACAGGGCATTCATCCACGGCTTCCGCCGCGCACGCCAATTTTATACAACAGTAGGTGTTGAATTAGTAGAAGAGGTGACGAGGATGAGGACGAAACTGGACAAAAAAGACTCGGCAAAACTTGCCAATTGGAGTTGGTTCGCAGATAAGATGCAAGATAATCGCGTGGCAAAACCAGTGGCCAGCTCAAGAGGCGCCTTTCCCTCTCCTTCGTCCCAAGTACACCGACAGAAAACCTGTAGCATCGCGGTACAGTTTTCCAGCCTTTCGATAAATCAATGAAGAGCTAAAATCTGTATGTCAGATGACTTAGCATAACCACTTGGTGCGATATTAATGTCGTTACAACACTGTGACCCGAAAGCGTGCTGCAACTGCACCTTACTTAAACTGCATCCACCTCCGCTATACTGGACAAGATGTTACAACAGCAGAATTTCTTCCTTCCCAAGCGATAGCTCAAAACTACGACGTTTGCATTTGATCCTACACATAACTCTTTGCCCACTGGTCCCCAACGGACCAATGCTACAGTTCGGAGCTTACTGGCCAGTCATGGTAGAAGCCCATGGGAACGACTGAACTCACACTGGCAGTGAATGAGCATACATAGCCGCTCCTCTCCTCACTATTCCAGACAAAGACCCCTTCTCAACTCCCGATGCACAACCGAGGGTGTCCCGAAACGATTGATTTTCATGTCATGAGGCTTTCGTCGCATGTGAGTCAATTTCTGCGCGATCAAGAGATCATGCTGATCATGACATATGCGTAGGTGATCCCCCAGTACTCGGTATTACTAGCATTTGCATTGTATGCATGGACTATACAGTCATTATGGGCTTCGTCGGCTTTTCCCCGGTTGCTCTGCACCTCTCCCTTCGCGGAATGAAGCGCATAAAATTCAACTCACTGGAACTAGTATCTAACTATAAATACCACACCATTGGAGAGCAAAGACGTGGCTCGAGCATAATCCAGCACTAGGCCCCTCTTTTCGTACCAAGGATGCAGCTCACCACGATCACAGTCTCCGTCGCCCTCGCCGCGTTTCTTCCGTCCGCGTTTGGACACGGTCAAGTGCACAACTTCATCACGGCCAAGAAGACTTACGCTGCTGCGGACGCGTATGCCGCCGTCGACCCGAACAGCCCCATCCGCAAATTGAATACGTATGGCCCTGCTGCTGACTTTACGAATATTAATATCACTTGCGGGGTCGGTGTTTATCGCTGATATCCTGTGTTTCTCTTGACGCTAATTATTGGCCTTTGATCTGTAGGAGGGTGGAAATACTCCTGTCGCACCGCTGGCTGAGGTAGCTGCTGGTGAGACGGTCACATTTGATTGGGGAAGCTGGACGTCCAGTCATTCCGGGTGAGTCTCACTCTCCCAGTTCTTACTCGTCAAGTACTCACGCCACATTGTAGTCCGGTATGCAAATTCTATTTTATAATCATCATGTTGTGTTGCCAATCACTATGTCAAGGTCATGACCTACATCGCCAAATGTCCCAACGGGTGCGCTAACTTCAAGGGAGACACGGGGAACGTCTGGGTTAGTAAGTGCTAATTTCTCTCTCTCCCATTATACCGTCAAGATGCTGACTTGTATCGGTTTTGATCACAGAGATCGACCAAGATCAATGTAAGCATCTCGGCAGCTTGAACTCACGTATGCCGCACTTACCTCGTCGGACCAGTCAATCCCACCCGCACGGGATTCGAGTGGGGCGAGAACATCATTCGCATGAAGGGCAACAAATACAGCGTCCAAATCCCCGACCTCGAACCCGGCGAATACCTCCTTCGCCACGAGGTACGTCTTCGCGGCGCGCTACCTCCATTCCCTATATTCCTCCACTGACCTGTTTTTTGCCCGCGCCAACTTGAAGATCCTGGGACTGCACGTCGCAGGAACGCTCATGGGTGCCCAGTTCTACCCGAACTGTGTCCAGATCAAGCTAACTGGCACCGGGAAGAAGTCGCTCCCTGCTGGGATCCCCCTCCCCGGCTCGTACGATCCGCGCGACACCGGTATCCTCGTCCAGCTCTGGCAAATCACTGCGGCGAGCCCGAACTACACCGCACCAGGTACGTCTGAGTATTTCTCTCAAGAGCCGGACAATACCCGTTACTAACCCTTCCTGCCCCCCCCCCCCCCCCAGGCGGTGCTGTCATCCTCCCGTAAGCCCCCCTTCCTACCCATGTCAAACATCACCGCTTCTCACCAGGCTCTTTGAATTGACCGACTCGCCGCACAGCGGTGGGACCGGAGATTGGGGTGTCGAGCAATTCGGAGGCGGCGCGATCGGGTCTAAATACCCAGGCCCCGTCGTCGGCGCCCCCGTCGCTTCCCCTCCTCCAGCAAAGCCTCCAGTGACTTCTGCGCCTACTCCGTCAGCGCCTTCTACGGCTTCGCCGACTGTGGCCAAACCTCCTACCAGCGCGCCCGCACCGACACCCACAGGTGCGTCTGTGCAGAAGTATGGTCAGGTATGTGAAATTTGTTTGATGTGTTATGGAACTATTGGTCTTACTTATTATGCTTGGGTTTTAGTGTGGTGGACAGGGTTACACGGGGCCGTGAGTACATCCTTCTGCTCAGCAGATAATCATGAGACCTGACATTGGCGTTTTTTTTTTCAAGTACGGCGTGTGTTGTTGGGTCGACGTGCCAAGCTCAGAACGACTACTACGTAAGTGAGGATATCTAACTCGTGTATTCAGAGTCTAAACCAACGTTTCCCAATAGTCCCAATGCGTGTAATGAGGACATGCTATGTAATCTCTAGTAGACATCAAGGAGGTCGTGTATCCCTACATTACGGACGTGTTTACAATATCAAATACCCTGCAGAACAAAACAAGAATGCTTGCGAACGAACCGAAGCCGAAAAGCCATCTCACTTGGTGGCGGTAATCTTTTGCAACCAGTTCCGGATATCATCAAGCCCACGCGTCCTCTCCGGTTCGAAGAATGTGACGAGGATAAAGTCGTGCACCGCGTCCTCGTACTCAAGGTACGTCACCGTGTCCTGGCCACAGTCTCTGATCATCCTGTCCCTCAGCGTCCGCTTCTCGTCCCTCGCCATCTCAGCACCACCGCAGTTGATGAGGGTGGGCGGGAACCCCTTAAAGAGCCCATCCGTTTCTTTGAGATGTAATGAAGACGGGGAGAACCAGGAGTTTGTGTCGAGGACCTCAGGCGGAAGAGAACCTGCGATGCTGCGACCCGCGTACCCATTCTTCACGATCTCGTACACATAGTCCGTGTTCCTGTGGACCACGGCGGACGACTTCGGATTCCCGTTGTCGTATGTTCGACCCCAGTCCGACGTCGGTGACATCAGCATCAGGCCACCCGGTACATCCAGCTTGGGAATGGGATAGGCGATGAGGTAGCGGGTGAGTACCAGTGCGAGGTGTCCGCCAGCTGAATCTCCACAGACAATGATGTCCTTCGGTTGGAAACCCGCGTCCTCAACGAGATACCGGTATCCTGCAAGTGCGTCGAAGAGCGAAGCAGGGAACGGGTTCTTGGGTTCAAGAGGCGCCGCTGCGCTGAGACGGTAGCCGAGAGCGAAGGATCGTTTGAATATCTTGGGGGCGTGCGCGGGTACGCTAAGGGAGTACGGTGAGGAAGCCAATGTCGTTTTCCCATTCGCAGTGCCCATCTAAAGAGAATTGATGGATATTGGAACGTCCAGTCCGAACGGTCAACACGTACCACATACCCCCCACCTACGGAGCAAAAGGGATTAGTTGAGCATTCCTCTCAATGCGTGAGGTGGGACGACTGACCATGCAGGTAATACAATATCTTCTCCTGCGGCTCAGCGTGCCTGGTGAGCGCCGATCTGTCGTCACCCAGGCCGTTGCCCCTCCAGTACCCATGGACCCTGACAGGCTCCACGCCGTTCGTCTCTGCAAGGTCCTTTATCTCGCCAAGAATCCATTCCTCATGGATTGGTTCGATCCAGACGAACCCGGGATCGTCCTCTTCGAGCGGCTCGTGCGGGAACCCAGTCTTGAACCACGACGCGACGAAGGCATCGATGGACCAGACGAGTATGGTGCGATAGACGGGCCAGCTCTTCCGTGGGCGGGTGGCCGGCAAGAGGGCTTTGACGGTCCAGAGAGGGAGGCGGGCGACGACGGAGAGGACGACGCAGACGAGGTAGAGGGCCTTGAGGGGCTGGCGGGTGTACTCGAACATGGCGATGGTGGGTGAGGTGCACACCGACGCCGCCTCCGTCTCCGGTGAGTGTGCCTATTAAAGAGGTTGTCTGACAGCTCCTGCAGCGATGGGGCTTCCGTCGATGAGACAGGAGGATATGACATCACTCCTGCCCGCCATCTACCCACCAGCCCTGCGACCATCCGCATGTACCGCGTTGAGTGCTCTATACATGAGATCGTATGTCTAGACGGGAATCAATGCTGTGGCAGAGTTTCGGCGCCGTCGAGGACGTTGTGAGATTATGTTCAAGTTGTGATGTTGCCCCCATCACGGGACACCAGAATTTGCCGCGCGAAGGGCGCAAAGGGCGCAAAGGGGCGTGATTCACGCCTCTCCTTCCAGCACACTGCGTCTGGCGCGCCCCTTCATGCGCCCTTTACTTACCTACGCCCGTAGATGTCCTTTTTGGTTGCCGTGTTTTTTCCTCCGTCAAATTTAGGTATTTACTTATCCCGTGTATTGGGATTACATAAGAAGGATAGTATGGAGTCACAATAATAATATCTACCTTGTACATTAGCGAAGCTTCAAACTGTATCAATGGACTGTCAGGCATGTAGTAAATTAACAACCTGAACCTGCCAAGATTGGCTTGCTCTAAACTTGACATTGACTAATGGATGAACTTGATTTAAATTCTGAGAATTTGTGCTATATATGAAAACATCCAATATACTATACGCGAAAGAGAAAACAAATTTATCTAAAACCGTTGTCCAGCACGCCCAAGCTGCCCGTGGCCCCGTGCTGCTTCCAGGTGAGCGCCTCTTCGCGCCCCTTCCACGCCCGTTTTGAAGGTTAACGCCGAGTTTACACGCCCCAGCCCGCCCCGCCCGTTGCCTGAGCTGCCCCAGCACGCGCCCGTAGCGCCTCTTGGTCCTTCCCCGCCCTGCACCCCCAGCTGCCCCCACTTATCCCACCCTCAATCATCCTCCCTCCGCGTCCACTCGCGCCCCTCCGCGTTGATGAGCCCCCTCCCCGTCTCTGCCATTCTGCGTCCTGGTGCGCCATTTGCGCCTGATGCGGCAGATATGCGGCAAATTCTAGTAGCCCCCCCATCACGTGGCACGAGGCGCCCGGCTGCTCGCACAACGTTCCTTCTCTGCCAACTGCGACAATATTCCAATAAAAGGCTGTATAATATTGACATAAACCCAATGGACAATCAACGGTATCATAAAACAACGCAAAAGACTTCGAGAAAGTCCAAGCTGTTCGTTACAGAAACCAAAGAGAGTCCGGGGAGCTTGACAACGCCTGAACGAAACATGAAACCACAAGCTGGACAGAGATAGCGGTACATCGTCGTATCGAGACGTCAAAGCAAAGGAAATGAGGAGTTTGTCCGATCGCAAAAGTCCAAGGTCCGAGTTCAACAAAGCAACAAAGTGCAATACTTGACCTTCCTTCTTGTAGCACCAACAACTAAACCCACCGCAAAATTCCGACAACCCTTCTACTACCCCAAGCCAATCATGACCATCCAGAACTTCATCTTCCTTTGAACAACCTAGAAAATCGTCACGGAAGGAACGACCGATGCAAAGGAGCTGCTGAAAGATGGGAGCACGCTGCTGATGGGCGGGGGCGCGCTGAACGCACTGCTGACAACGCCGCTGCCGGAAAAGAAGCTCGTGCTGGCGAAGACCGTGGTGGTGGGCAGGAACACGCTCGACGTTGTGAACGAGCCAGTCGGGATGCATTCGAGAGTGGAAGTGGGAGTGAGGGTGACAATAGACGTGGTCTGTTCGCCGCAACCTTCGGAGGGGGATACCGTGGTGTTGTAGTAGTAATAGTACGTGGTGGTGGCGTTGCTTGAGCTGGCCGTTGTGGTGGCGAACGCCGACGAGGAGACGCTGCTGGTGACGGTGCCAGTGGCGAATACGGACGAGGTTACCGTGACGCTAACAGGAGCGGTAGCGGTACCTAATACCGAGGATGTGACATCGCTCGCAGCGGTGGTAGTAGTGAAGACGGAAGACGTGGTAATAGCGACGACAGAGGACGTGATGTTGCTCGCAGCAGTGCTGGTGGTGAAGGCCGAAGACGTGATGTTGAACGCGGCGGTGCTAGTAGTGGCGACGACCGACGATGAAATGCCTGTGAAGTTCGTAGCGGCCGTGCTGGTCACAATGGACGAGGTGACGTTGCGACAGACCGATCCAGTGGGCAACACCGACGAGACGATAGATGGGGAAGGGGGTAAGACGGAGGACCAGACCGTGACCGCGGAGCCGGTAGGCGCAGCGGTCCCAATGGTGACAGTGATCACCGAAGTCGGTGCACCACAGACAGGGATCGCGGTGACGGTGGAGGGCGCCGGGGTGCTGCTGATGGGGAACGCGAGGCTAGTGGTAGGGCTGCTGCTAACGGGTACTCCTGTGATAGTAATAGTAACAGGGCTGCTGGAGGGATATATGGTACTTCCAACATCGACGGTCGACGATACTGCGCTGGAAACAGAAGGAACGACGCTGCTGATAGGACCCGCCAACGCGGAGGCCACGAAGAGAGGAAGGAGCGCAAGGGTGGAAATCATAGTGAGAGTAGCAAAGTTGCGGTCTCTGGGTTGTGGTTTGTTGGGTTTTGAGGCTACTCTGAGGTTCGGACACGGTCAGGAACTATGACTTTATACTTGGAGTGATGGGGTAGATGGAGCTCTCAGTTCCTACGACGGCCTATGATGACCACTGATCAGCACGGCATCTGAGAAGAGAGGACTGCGGTGCGCTTGCAGACAGGACGTGACTCACAGCGCGTGCGTTCGGAAATGAGTCTTTGTAGAAGTGGTGATGGAGTTATTGGTTTTCTGGTGTTGCATCATGGCTGTCCATATCTTCCCTCTAACGAAGTAGATGCAAGCAACCCTGGTGGAAACAGAAACCGAAACTGTTGACCAAATCTATGGCGAATCGATGATCAATAGCTAACAATAGCCAAGATCTCTGCGCACGACCCACTACCTTGCATTGCCCATAGAGGTGCCAAGTACAGCGGGAGTCGGTGTCCTCAGCCGACAGGTTTACACGATGGGCGGTTTTCACCGTAAACGCCTTATACTTGCCGTCCTGCACGAAGCATGATTCACTTCGGACTTCAGTTCGCGGACACGAATATGGGGCGGTAACATACCCTGTTGCCATCTGCGGCACTGCCCCTACGGCAGTCAACGTTGAATCCGCGACGCGCATCGGCATATCCTCCACCTGAACCTGTTGTTACTCAGCTTTACATTTGGGTGTATGACACGGGGCCGGGAATTGCCTGAGACTCGAGTAGGTTTGCAGGTTGAGCAATTTTTGTGTCTGTTATACACGGATATGCTAGAAGCCACTCGAGACCGGTCACCGCATGGTATGTGTGCGTCGTTGTTATGAGACCTGAGGACGTGGGTGTTCTCCACTCAGTCGGGATTTCCAATTCGGACACCCTGATCTCGAGTGATCCTCGGCATGATACTTGGTTTCACAATCACATTTGCCAACGTTGTTGCTACTGTGTGATGTATAGGAATGGTTATGAGTATTTTCGTGTGGTTTTATGCCGGACAACTCACTCATATTGTAATAATCTGAAACTTCGTCTTTCTTGTGGACTCACCTCAGAGATATCCTCTGTGTTGTTGACCGTGACTCGTGGAGAAACTCGTTTGAGTGGCAAAGGATTGGTGGTTGCGATATTCGCATGGGATGCGCCACAAGGAGTCCACAGGGCCGCCCGAGGGCCGAGGACAAACAAGACCAAAGTAAAACCCAAGCGCCGAAGGTCGCTGTGACCATCTGCCTGAAGGAAGGGTTAACGTTGGACTGCTCAAGATCACGCAACTCGCCCAAAACGAGTCGGAAAAGATAAAGAGTGTGTATTGACAATGCGGAATGCACGATAATTTATGAACATGGCTACAGATTGAGGGTATGCAAGGGAGTGTGGGTGGATGTGATTGTCAAGCACAGCTAATACAGTAAGTATGTCGAAAGCAAGAAGCAAAAAGAAAAAGAAGATTGTCTAGAGACAAGAGAAGACGAAGCTAGATGATTAATACGTTATGAACCTAGCGAGAGAAGAAAAAACCGAGAGGATACGGCGAGACTATGGATACAGTGGGTGGTGCGCATTAGGCGGGTACGAGAGCGAAAGGTCATCGTAGAAGAGGTTCGTTACGTATTGTGCGTTCAAGACATGAGGGCATGGATCATCGCAAGAAGATCTCGAGTGGGATAGGCTTTCTCCTGAGACCGTTGCTCGAGGTGCTGTCTCCACTGTCGCTTGCGGTGTCGATGCTGAGCCGGGAGGTGGTGCTCTCGCGTCTCGTCAGGCCGCGTTCCATATCCAGGGAACGCTTTCCGGTCGGGCTGGAAGGCACTTTGGAGGCCACAGAGGGCTTCTTCGAGTGCGAGGTCGAGGAGGACTTGGGCGACTTGGAGTTACCGCCAAGATTGAAGCGGAGCATCCAGGAAGAAGCGGAAGGAGGTGTCTGGCGAGATGCGTCGAGAGACGAGAGGGTGGATGAGGACCATCGTGAGCGTAAGGTTCTTTCAGGGTTCTCATGGGGTGCGTTGGAATGAGGTGGGGTGGAGGGCGGTGAAGCAAAATCTGACGAGTACATACCCGCAACGGGGCTCTCTGGCAGCGTAGGGAGCATAGTCGTATTCATTGCCGCCGTAGTTGGTGTCTGTACCTCAAAGTCAAACGAAGACAGAGGCGACCCCGGGACACCAGAAATGGCGTTGGAGTACACGCTGATGCTGTCGGGTGTCATAGGCTCTCCGTTGCCCGAGTGGTAATAAGTGAGGTCGAGAATGCTGCTGTCGTCGCCCTCGAAGGTCATGTCGTCCATGATGTCTGCAGGGATGGCAGAACGAGGAGGTGGACGGGCAGATTCCGACATCGTCATGGCGAAGGCGCTGCTGGGCGTGACAGGTGTAGAGACGGGCTCTGGCACCAGGTGCAATCCCGTACCAAGGAACTCGTCACTGAGTGCGGCATTGGCTAGCAGCTCCAGCAGCTCCTCCGTCTTTTCCTCCATGGTCGGCGAAGAGCAGGTCTGAATAAGAATCGGCGGCGGAGGGGGAGGTCGGTTGGGGATGAATCGGCGATAAGGATGCGATACGAAGGTGGGGTCAAGCTGAAAGCTGGGCGATCCTTGCACAGATATGCGAGGAACGGAATGGACAGTTCGAGCATCAATGTGACGCGGAGGAGGGGGAAGTGAGTCGGGTCGCGCTTTGGTATCAAAGCCCGTGCCAGTCGGCGTCGAGGGGAACGAAGGGGAAAGGTGAGACGACAAAGTAACAACGTCACTAATATCCTCCGCGAACCATGATGCATCCTCGCTATCGCTACTGTCCGCCTCCTCCTCGTCAAACTCCGGAGCAAAGGAAGCCTGTTCAGGACTCCACAAGTCGGGCATAGACTTCATGAAGACAACAGATGCGCGTTTGGACCTGCAAGTTGGAGATCGGGAGAGACGTGGGTGGCTTGACTCGTCTTCCGATGTGGGAGGAGTGGATGCTGACTTGCGAGAGGTGGTGCTGGACCTGCTTGCGGAAGTACGGCTGCTAGACTCTGATGGCGTAGGAGACTGGTCTCTGCGGCTGCTGCAAGACGAAGCGGAAGGTGGGGAGGGAAACTCCATGGAGATACCAAGTCCGGAAAATCGCAGATTGATCTCGTTCAATGGGGACTCGATTCTGGAAGGTGGCGCGGGCGCGGGTCGAGGGGGCTTGTTTGAGAGGGGAAAGAAGTCGTCGAATGTAAGACCCTCTGCGCCAGTAAGGACCACTCTCCGAGAATCTCGCTTGACTTCGCTAATGGGGCGACCGGAAACGGGAATGCTGCAGCTCGTGCGATACGTGGGGATGGAACATGAGGATGAAGATGTGGACCAGCGAGTTTCGTCCTCCTCAGCGAGATCAGGAAGAATGTCGAGTGGTTTTGCTTTGGCGAGTGAAGTGACGTCGCGTTTCGTGCGGGTGCGTGTGCGACGTTTGAGTTGTGGTAGCAAGTTCTTGTTTGAGAAGACTGCAAGCTATGATAAGGAATGTGTGCAAACGGTGCAGAGTAGTTACTCACTTGAGTTCATCGTGAATGTCGTGAAGTTCTATGAGAGAGAAGGCTCGAGCTAGCTCAGCTAGGAGAGAGAGAACAAAGCGGTGAGCGATGAGAGGGAAGTGGGCCAGCCAGGAGAGGTATTAGTATGTGCGAGCACCATAGTCTTCGACCCCTGGCTTTTGTGCTGAAAGCCATTATTCTTCTCATTGTTGTGCGTGTGAACTGGTTGGGAACAAAAGGAGGTTGTGTTTGGGAACAATGGACAATGGGACAATAACAGACGCCGGTGAGCAGGCGCCAGGCGGCGACGCGGCGTTGCCGACGGTTGGACCACCGACGCCCGACGCTTGTAGTCCTTCACGGAAGTCATTTCAGTCTGCACTGATTCCCGATGGGCGTGAAACATCACTCGTCCTCGTCGTTGTAAGTATTGGGGGCAGGCAATCGCACCAAGCTGAGCGTGACGCTTATGTAAGTTTCCCATGCGCCAAATACTCAAAATCGATGTCCGCGCGACTTCAGAACATTAGAAATACGGATATGCGGTATTTACAATGATTATACGTGCGTAGAATACTAGGGTTTAGGTATATATTCAACTATACCTCTTCATCCATCTCGATATCATCGTGTTCATCACGATATGGCCAAATCACGCCAGAATTTGACTGAAGACTAGGGCTGTCGGGTGAGTGTGGGGAAAGTGAAGTGTGGGTATCGCTGATGAGTTCCTGGGTTGAGTCCCCATCAATGGCGGCCTGCAGACGTGCGAGATAGCGGTCGACTACGACAGTGAGCTCGGTGATCTTGTCAGATTTGTGGCGGATGTGAGTCTTCTTCTTGATATTCTTGTCCGATTCCCACTGACGGTGCCAATCCAGTTGGGGATCCAATGCAGGGTTGGTCAGGCGAGAAAAAGATGCCTTATCAAGAACGAGAACAATGCCGGCAAGACGTGCTGCAGCCTGGCATTTTCGGTCCTCTCGACTTGGAGCTCCTCGATAGTCCGGTTGCCAGTGGCTGCCGACAGCTTGTCCTGGGCAATTCCCGCAGCAACCTCAGCCTGCTGTGCATGGTAAAGCACCAACCCTTTATCTCTTCTCGTATCTCGAAGCTTTGCCTGCGTCCTGCCCAGACGGGTGTTGACATGTTTGAGCTCTTCTTGCAAGCTTGCGAGCTCGGCATCCTTCTTCTCAATGTTCTCTGTGAGCTCCTGGGGGAGGCGAAAGCAAAGGTAAGAAGTGAACAGCTTGGTTTACATATTGCTTACCTTTTCGATAGCCCGCGCTCCTCGTGTTGAGCCTCTTGAGAGTGATGATCCCGGCTGATTTACGCCAATGTTCTCCTTCTCCGGCGCCAGCCTGGTTTGTCCCCACCGAGCCTCTCGCAACTTCCTTCTGCGCAGAAGTGCGTCTACCAGGCCTCCCTTTGACCTTTTTAGGATTCGCCATCGCAGATACACTGGCGGATATGTGATGACATGGGTTGCGAGGTTAGGGAAGGAGCACCAGGCCGAAACTCAGGCTATTTGCACATAGAATGATTCCTAGTGAGCGGTTTTTGTTAGATGTTTGCTATCGAGCATGGTACTCACAATAGGAACACATTTAGCGTTGACAGATGCTGTCGAGACCACAAAACGTAGCTTAGAGACGGGACTGCTTGTGGCTCAACTTAGCCGAGCTCTGTGGTGTTCGCTTTTCCACTGAATTTCATGTCTCAGCAGCGCGAGCACAATTACACTATAGGAAGTCACTTTGGCGTATATATTTGCGGAGGAAAGTTGTATAGAAATGATTTATCTCGTGTCTCGCGACATAAAATTCTTACATTTCGTCCCTCAACCAAAAGTACAAGCAGATCTGTCAAGATTTTGCTGCTATCTTCACCAAAAGGGTGTCAAATTGAATTTCCTTCCGCAATACTCAAGATATATCATTTTGTCACGTTATGAAGTACATCGCGTTGCTCTGAACTGTTTGTGGAAGGAATAACGGCCGTTTCGCTTTGGTTACTCAGTCGCGCCAGGAATTTTGGCGTTAAACAGATCACGTGCATTTCGGAAGGGTATTGGGATTGCCGCCCCCCATAAGTATGCGGAGTGACAGCATGTCCCATCCTGAACAATACAGTCAGTAGGTCCAGGCGCGCAAAGTCGCCAGGATGAGACTCAAATTATTGTTACAGCTGTTTAGGAAACTATAGGCCAGCGCAAAAAACGAACACACAGTCGGAGGTGAATTTTAGTCCCATCGCCACCCGCGATCTGGTCACTACACCCCACAGTGACTGTCACTTACGATTGTCACTGGACCTGAAGGTCTCCATCCTTGCGCAATAAGGGTTGAGATGGCGAGAAAAAGGCAGGGTGCAATCAGGAAAATCCCCTCGACCCCTCAACGACTCCTCAGAGAGTTGTCATCGCTGGCGTGATCACAGTCACAAGCGTCCAACGAAGTGAGGATCACTCCGGCACGTCAGCGGAGTTGACATTTAGCTCACTTTTGCTGTGTGTGTTTTCTTCAGGTTGGCCTATAGTTTCCTAAACAGCTGTAAGTGCTTGAAGTCATGCCATTATCACTTGGGCCTCTATGTATCCCACACAGTTTGGTCGTCATGCAAACGCAATTAAGAGAAGAGCTGATGCCGCAATGATTTAGCATTTGCGCACCTGATTCTCAACTCTGCGGCTTGTTGATAAAGGTAAGTCGACACATCCCAGGGGCCCAAAATGTTGCAGTGGTGGCGCCACTACCGCTCCCATAGGCATAGCATATTCGACGACATCCTGAATACCCTGTGGAAGGCAGTCCCTGAGCCTGAGTAGTGTCTCAG
Source organism: Cristinia sonorae (assembly GCA_021029105.1). NCBI lineage: Eukaryota > Fungi > Basidiomycota > Agaricomycetes > Agaricales > Stephanosporaceae > Cristinia > Cristinia sonorae. The sequence goes on along the minus strand of JAEVFJ010000038.1, from coordinate 239,696 downwards.
GCTCTGGTATGTAGCAGGTTTGCTGCATTCCGAATCACATCTTACCATAGCACTTATTCTCCTATTTTCTATCACAAGAATACGATAAGATTTACTATGATACGAGTGGAATATCCTCCACATACGCGTTTATCTTTGGAGATGAAGGGGATACTTAAACGAGCCTAAGGTAGGTATATCGGCGCTTGAGTGTTTGGTGTGCAAATAAGCTCAAACAGACGCGTCGCGTCCCCCAATTTGGGCAGATCACATGCCAAGGCGCTAGTCGTACAGTCAATCGCGAGACTAGAACTAGTAAGATCGCCCATGGGTCATCAAATTCCTGGAGTCACGCGAGCGTATGCATGAGGAACAGCGTGGTTGAACTGGCAGTGATGGGAATATCTGCGGGCAGAAGGACTCATTTTGAACTCAAACGTGCGTTTACCAATCCCCACCCGATAACTTCTTCGACTGAATCAAACTTTTAAATGATCCCGCTTTACAGGAAGGCGAAGATTGTCACAGAGTCCACGCTGTGGTGACAGGAAATATTTTACAGCGATTGGAGACACACCTGCCTCAAGCTCACAGTTGCAACATTTTTCGTGAACTCGAGGGCTCTGATTGAACAAAGTCGTGGTAAGTACTCGAAAGGTATTGCACAGGTATCGTAGACAGCTAGTATCCAACAGCTCTGACACCGAAAGAATTGGCACTACGGCAGCAATCAATGAAATTCAAAAGCTCTCCGCGAAGGTATCATCAGGGATGAGGAATCCACGAGACACGCTTATGGTGAATCTGGTAGCTTCACGATGGCGTGTTTTAACCTCTCAAGAGGTTTGCCGTTATGTACGTTGTTGTACTTCGGACATAGTGTCGTCCATTCCTCTGGATCACAAGGTCAACCATTAGATCCAAGATGCATCAGATGAGACGCAGCTCACCGGAAGGACGAGTGGACTGAATAGTTCCCCGTATATCTTCAGCAAATACCACGGCCAGGCCGAGGTCGAGGTGCCAATCAATGTGACAATGGAACAACCACGGACCAGGGTTGTCGGTCTGCGAAGCACAACGGGGTCAGGGAAATGTAAATGACACGATATGTTGGGAAGAATACCTGAAAACGGATGGTCACACTCTCCCCTTCACCACCGATGTTAACTGTATCCCGCCATAATGGGTTATCGTAGTTGCTGGTGTTGCTTCCTGCGCTGCGCACCACAGCGAAGGTGTGCTATTGTTGGACGATGTCAGTTGAAGGAATAGAATCGTGATTGATAATTGTACGCACGCCATGCATGTGGAAAGGATGGGGCCCAGCTACGAGACCACCAGGCAAGGTGACTTCTACCGCAGCGTCTCTGGGTAGAGGAATCACGCTTCCGTGTGGCAAGAGATCCTGAGCAGGCCTGGCTCCGCTGAGCATTTGGAGCAGAACCGGAACGTTTGGAGGCGTGAAGGTCGCATTATTGATGTAGAACACTCCGGCCTAAGGTGTCTTTGTCAGTCCCCGGATAGTGATGAGGGACCACGAAACGTGCCTCAACGTCGACAGACATTGCCAGGTAGTGGGAGACATCTGCGCCACCCCGGCGAGGCTTTCCGGGCTGTACAATGTTTCGCGAAAATTAGCTTCAGTTATACCGGGAGTGAACATGAGAGCTCACGGCAGGGACCGGATTTAGAGGACGGAGATCACTCTCGCGGAGAAGGTTCCACCTGCGCTGCTGAGTTGACTTTGGCTCTGCCTTTCGCGCACCGCGATAACGAAGAATCGCCGAGTTGATTCCACCTTCGAACCCACTGTTTCCCAGGTTGGGAGTCGCACGTATCCAATAGTTGTCAATTGGCTGCTTAGCGTTGAGCTGACAAGTCATGAATGGAACTCAGTTCAAGATCACGCGCAAAGAGTCAGAACTACATACCACAAAGGAGTAGCGTTGTCCTGGAAGGATCTGAATTTGGTTGATCGTGTGTGGCTTAACGTTGGTGCCTTCAACTTCAATGATGGTCATGTCATGGTTATCGATTGAAAACATGAAGGTAGGGTCGCAAGACATGGCAATCAAACGCATCCGGTATCTTCAATAAAAGTACCGCGGTAATCAGTACAAAAAAGGGTCGGACACTCATGGATACACGCACCTTTTACCATATTCAACATGAATAACAGAGAGATCAGACGCCGGCCCTCCTTTGTATCGTCCCAAACCGTTGATCACGGTTGCGTCGGGAATAGGGGGTGTGCCTATAGGCTGATGACGAGACAATGTGTGATACCACTCTGCAAGGGTAATAACCGTATAATCTAGCATAGCAATGAGTACTGAGCTTCTTTTCAATGTCTTCATCGCAATGTGGCACGTACCATTGTCCACGTCATACAGCTGCTTATGAGGATCGTGTGGATCATAGACAATGAAGGGTCCCCGCAGACCATCGCATGACTGGGTTGCTAAATGGCTATGGTACCAGAAAGTTCCTATAGAACAGATAATTATGAGGCGGCATGGTACACGAAAAAGATAATTGCTTACCGGCCTGGTGAGCGACCGTGAAGTTATATTGAAACGAATCGCCCGTTGTGATAGGACACTGCGTCACGAACGCAGGTCCATCGGCCCAATTGAAGCCCTTTTGCTCAATACCATGCCAATGCTACGTGTGTTGGCGCATAAGCCCGGATAATTACTATGGATCGGGGCAGGCACGTACGATCGTCGTATCCGTCAACATTTCAGGATCCGTCAAGTGATTCACAACTGTGACCACAAACTGGTCGCCCTGCGGAAAGAATTAGTCACACAACGACGTGTATAAAATGTGCGGCTGATAACTTACCTTATTCCCTTTCAGAATTGGCCCAGGAAACGTCCCACTTGCCACAACTGCGGGCCTGCGGTATCCGTCAAGTGAAATGTGACTGTCCGAGATGTGTAGCTCTGTGATGGGTCCGACTGATGTACCAAGGACAGTCATTCCGAGAGCCAGTGCACAGGCCAATGACGAAAACCGGCGACGAGCCATCCCAAAAGGCGAGGAATACGAGAGGTGGATGGGGTTGAGAAATTCATCCCTGTTAACCTATTAAATATATACCACCTCCATCTCCCTCGCCGTAGGCAATACGCGAGATCATCGCTTTCACTGAGGTTGCCTTCCGCCTCAAACCTATGATGGGGTAACACGCGATAGGCAGCTCGTATGGCAAAGCAGGTACGTTCAAACCATAAACTCACAAAACTCTGCGAGCACTCCCCGTCAGCACAGCCACTAGTCCTTTCAGAAACCGTGACCACTTATCTCGTGAAGAGAATGACCACAAGATCTGCATGTTCGACATGGAGGGGTGCCTTGACGCCTTAGTGCCTGGTGTCAAAGGATGCTAAACGTGACCTAACCTACAACTCACCTCCGTTCTCTTTCCAAAAACGGAAAAGGTAGTGAGTGAGAAGCGTTGCTTGTGTCGTGTCGTCGAATGTCTGCATGATATATGGTCAGCCAGCGCGACTTCAGACCTGAAACGGGTCTCGAGTTGATGTCCTTGGAGAATTGTCTTGAAGGAAAGTCACCAGCGTGATGTTGTAGCGCATATTTGGCGTACATCACGAGGTCATCCAGAATCTCCAAAAGCGAACTGCGAGGGTCGGGCTCGATTGATGGCGCATATCCCCTGGCGGCCACCATATCACAAGTGTAATGTTTGCGAATTGCCTCAGTGGCCCTCAGTACTCAGTAGCAGCGAGCTGTCGGGGATGTGTCACTGTGTGCTTAGATCTCGGATAAACTGACCTCGGGACTCCCTGGGGTGCAGCTAGATTACTGTAATTTCAGATTGTAAGTTGACGACGTTGATGATGGTCCGTAAATTAGACTCACCATCAGTGTTCCTTCACATGACATAGGCTCAGGCACTGAATTGGTGCACGTTCTCGCGGTATTGGTTTCCGACGAGCTAAATAACTCGGGCATTATAGCGCATACTATAGTTTCCATGAAAACAGGATGAGTCCAAGCAAACTTCCGTAGAACCTAAACTATTGGGGTCCTATATGTATACCTTAAGTTGACGTCTTCTTGATGGAGTGCTTCATCCTGACGGCAGGACTGTTCTTGCGCGCAGCTTTGTGTTTCGGACAAAGTTGCGCCCATTCCTCTAAATCATGAGGCTAGACATCAGTGTCCACTATCGAACATGCATCAAACAAATTGCATCTCACCCGAAGGAAGAGTACGTACCATGAACAACCCCTGGTGTATCCTATGACGGTCGTTATCGTCAAATATTACAAGCGCTCCAGTTCCAGCTCCGAAGTGCATCAACGCCACAAATCCAAGTTCAACTTTCCAGTTCCAGGTTACCCGAGGTGCCGAAAGCGCTCTCTTTCCAAATAAGGCACCGGCGGCGGGATACCCGTACCGGGCCCGCCATGATCGTCTCAACGAACGGCGTAAATTTGGGTCGCTCTCTTGCCGTGAAGCCGAATAAACTTGTACTGTAAGCTCTTTGGCCTCTTGCTATCAGTAATACAAGGCTATACGAATGGATAGATCCTACAGACAAGGTCGTTTTGTGGCAAGTTGCCCCACACCTGTTATTTACTCTGGCTGGAAATGGCGCAGCGGCGGGATGATCGGGGGGATTCCGCTCCCGATCCGATCGGGAAATCCCGGCCTCAACTCAATAAAGTCTTCAAATGTGGCCTTTGATTGGCAGAGTATCCTCAGCGAACGCCACAGCCAGGCCGATTTCAAGATGCCAATCAATATGACAATGGAATGACCAGGGACCGGAATTGTCGGTCTGCGGAACAGATGGGATCAAACACCAATACATGGTACGAATTATCAAGGGTCCGAGTACCTAAGAGTGGACGTTCACACTCTTTCCGACATCGCCAACATTGACTGTATCCCGCCAGATGGGGTTCTCGTAGTTGCTGAAGTTGCTCTCCGAACTCTCCGTATCACTGAAAAGGTCAGCTCAAGGGGTAGATCAGCCATTGATCAATATACCATAAGGATGGAGGCCACTGGCGAGACCGCCGGGCAGGGTAATTTCCACCGCAGCGTTGCCTGGGAGGGGGATCAGTACGCCCCCTTGCAGTATGAGGTCTTGGGCCGACTGAATACCGCTGAGCATTCGGAGGAGTACGGGACGCTGTGAAGCGTAAAGTACGCATTATTGACAAAAATCAGTCCCCGCTATTGGTGGCTCTGTCAGTTCGCGAATGTTAGTTAGAGAGCAGCTTACGTACTGCAATGTCGATACTCAGCTCCAGGCGGTGAACGACGTCGACGCCGCCTTCGCGAGGCCCCGGGCTACATGAAATATAGGTCACTTAGCACGCATAATGAGAAATGCAAAAAGGACCACGAACAGCAGGGATCAAGTGGAGGGGGCGAAGATTGCTCTACCGTAGAAGGTGAATATACAGAAGGTGGCGATGATGTTGGTTACTCTTTCGGAGCACCGTGATGACGCAAGATGGCCGAGTTAATTCCTCCACCGAAACCAGCCTGATACCACTCTGCGAAGGTAATTATAGTGTCATCTGAAATCGGTTGAATATCATACGCCTCAATAACCAAATATATACGCACCATTATCCACGTCATACATATCCGAGAGTGGGTCGTACGGGTCGTACACAATCAAAAGTCTCCACAATCCATCGCATGACTGAGTTGAGAGGTGGCTATGGGACCAGAACGTCCCCTAAATAGAAACAATTGTGAGAGGACACAACTCGATAAAAAGGGATGTGCATACCAGCCTGCTCCGGTACCGTGAAACTGTAATCAAAGGAATCCTCACTGGTGGTAGGACAGGGCCTTGGGTTATAAAATCAGGTTTGTCAGCCCAGTTGCTGGCATTCTGGTCAATGCCGTGCTAATGCTGAGGGAATCACATAAGTTTGGACAACAATTATGGTAGAGAAAGAAACGCATACAATCGTTGTATCCGTTAGCATGTCAAGATCCGTCAGGTGATTCACCACGAACACCACAAACTGGTCACTTTGCGTTCAGAGGTTGTGAGCTGAAGTAAACAAGACGAGTGGCTGATCACGCACTTTTTCCCTGAGAATTGGCCCGGGAAATGTACCGCCCGCTAGGACCGCAGGTCTCATAAATCTAGGGAAATGTGACTGTTCACGGTATGCAGCTCAGCGATGGGGCCAATTGCAGCAGGAGCGGTCGCCCCGAGAGTCAACACACGGACTCAAAAGACGATAGTTATGAGATGGTAAAGGGGAGAGGAGCTCGTCCTCGCGCACGTCGTCGCAGGCATACTACAATTGAAGACAACTCCCTCATCGTATGCAGCGGAGCTCTTTACCGCTTCGGACTCTGAGACAGCCAAGAAATAACATGTTAGTCGGCACTAATTCAAAGGACGCAAGCTAAGGCCGCTAACTTACGAGACATCTTAGTACCGTCGTGCTCAACCTTCAACTCGAACGTCTACACAGCCATGCTTCTTATTGATGGGAAATGGTTCATTTCAAGTTCGCGAATGATGAGGCTCCTCTGGCACGAGCGCAAAATCTGTATACTTGACGTAGATCCTGGGTAAAATGCTTCAGTATTCGGCGTGAAAGAAGGAGAAACGGCGGCTCTCTGTCGGCACTTGTTTGGACGTGTTAGGATTGCAAGTCGTTGCCTTTTTCATAAAGCGTCTATGAAATCCTCCGTGGTGCGTCTATGTTTATTGTGCGCACACCTTCCTACGAATCGACCTCCGCCCATCAAGCCGAAATTGAGTGGCCTTTTGATGACGGAAACTTTGGGAGCTCACGATGATGGAACTGACTCTGACGAGGTGCGTAGGTATAATGTGTCCGCGCCAACACCTGTTCGCTAACATTGGCTGCAAACAAGCTCGCTCAAGTGCTTGAGGTGTCACGACAGGAATATCTGCGGACCTTCAAACGCCCAACCGGAAATGGCAATGCTCATCAGTCCAGTTCAAGTGACTCGGAAGCACGTCTGAAACAGCTTGATGATGAGATCGCTGATGTAGAGCGAAGCATAGTCGATCAGCAGAACCTCTTGCGTATCCTCGAATCACAGAGGCAAGAGTTGCAACGCGAAGTATCCGCTGCTCAAACCGTCTCAAAAAACGTTTCCGCTGGCGGCTCCAGCGGCACCGCATGCAACTACGCGACCCAGACATTCCCCTGGAGGCAAGGAATGAGAGACAGGATGAAACGAGTGTTCGGGATAGAGAACTTCCGACTTTGTCAAGAAGCGTGCGTCCATAGACCCCGTTCTACTGTATCACTATTGATATGAACTTTCGTAGTGTGTGCAACGCCAACCTTGATGGTCGAGACATCATTGTAGTCATGCCCACGGGTGGCGGAAAATCGCTCACGTATCAATTACCTGCCCTTCTATCCAACGGGTGTACTGTTGTCATCTCGCCGCTAGTATCGCTCATAACCGATCAAATTATACATCTAGAGGAGGCTGGAGGTTCGTGACTGTTCTTTCTGCGTGTGCAGATAATTCAGATGTCTCCCGTTCCTACAGTTAAAGCCATCATGTTCACTGGTTCATTGAATCGCGCGGATTCTGCGGCGTTATACCAACGCCTTGATAACTTAGCAGCATCTGGATTCACTGTTGATCCAGAATTGGACATCAAGCTTTGCTATGTGACGGTAATTTCACCTCGCCAAGTTCGCCTCCGGCTGTCCGCTGAGTATGCTGTCAATAGCCTGAGAAAGTGTCGAAGAGCAAGATGTTGATATCCTCTCTAACGAAGCTATATAGGTCGGACAAATTAGGTGCGTCTTACCTGAACTAATGATAGTCATTGTTGCCGACCTCTCACAGTTCGAATCGTGATCGATGAAGCCCATTGTGTCTCCCAATACGGACATGACTTCCGGTATGCATCTGACTTAGTGCCGCTCGGTCAAATAGTCGCTGATAGAACGGTTTCAGGCCTGATTATAAAGAGCTATCGAAGCTCAAAGAGCTTTTCCCGAAAGTTCCTATCATGGGATTGTCCGCCACCTGCCCTCCACCTGTGCTCAAGGACATGCAGAGGATCCTAAGATTGAAAGATGTCGTCAGTGGCTACTGTACGTAGTGGTTCACTCACCCGGAATTTCACTGAATATTGGGCCCTAGCTGCGCCACAGGAAGGCACTGTGTACTTCTCCAGCCCCCTGTACCGAAAGAATCTGCATTACAGTATCCTTCCCAAACCCGCTTCAGCAGATGCTGTCATCAAAGTCATGGTGGATTACATTCTCACTAAGCACGCGAGTCACACTGGAATTGTCTATTGTTTTAGTAAGAAGGTGAAACATTTAGCCTGAGTTGCGATCCGTTTCTTATCCCTTCTACAGGAGACAGTAGCCACTGCGCAGGAACTATACAACAAGAGCAACGGCAAGATCAAGACAGGTATATATCACTCTGAGGTTTCCCCGGAGGATAAACAGAACCTTCACCATATGTGGCGTAATGGTCAAGTCCAAGTGGTGTGTGCGACAATAGGTACGAGCCTGTTTATTTTACCTCGTCGTGATACTATGTGACATTGACACGCGTCGGCAATAGCGTTTGGTTTAGGAATAGATAAGGGCGACGTGCGGTTTGTTATCCATCACTCAGTACGTCCAGGCCCTTCAACATCGTATCCGCCCTGCCTCATTGTCATATCTAGTTATCTGTAGGTGGCAACGATGTTGCCAGCCTGTTCTTCTCCAACTCACGTAATGCAGAAATCACTGGACGGGTTCTATCAAGAGTCTGGACGCGCCGGAAGAGATGGGAATGATGCCGACTGCGTGCTGTTCTATCGGCCCCAAGATGGTATACGCATGTTAAGCTTGACTACCTCAGACATTGGAGGCAAGAACAGGGGTAAGGAAGTCGTATGTTCACCATGCGTATACCGCACACCTAACATCTTTGCATCAATCCATTTTTACCATAGTCTACTCAATGTTGCGCTTTGCGCAGGACGTCAAGGAGTGCAGGAAAATTCTTTTCGCCAAGTGGGTACAACCCTTCACCAACTTTTCCGTTTTTTTTCGTGATCAATGCTTACATGTCACAAAATACAGGTACTTCTCAATGTCTTCGAACATCTCGATAGCCTCATGGACTACAAATGACGAGGAGGCGTTGACCCCCTGCGGACACTGTGACAATTGCAAGAGGTCACCGGACACTATGGCTGAGATGGACGTAACACTCTTCGCGTGGCGCATTCTGAAGATTGCTCAAGCCGTGCAAACTCTGAACGGAAAAGTCACCCTGGCCAAGCTTGCCACTCTCGTTCGTGGAAAAGGTGGTGGTAAGTTTGATGCGGCGCTTGGCAAAGGTAAACGGAAGGCAAGAACGGAGGAAGTTGTAGACCCGGAGGGAGTTGCTGGCGGTGTTGTACCGCTATCCGCTGAGGTGCGTCAGATCGTGACCTTACTGATCTGGAGCTTATCATGGAGATTGTCGCAGGACACTGAAAGGCTCTGTGTGAACCTGCTCACGGAAGGATACCTCGAGGCGCAGTTCGAGCAAACCCCATATTCCTGCAACGTGTACATTGCGACCGGTGATCTGGCACCTCGTCTTCTGCGTTTCTCCTCCGCGAATATAGAGGCAGGGAAGGGATTGGAGCTGAAATACTTCTTTCCTCGGAAGACGACTATCAAAAAGAGAACTTCCTCGAGACGGAAGTCGGCCACGAAGGTGGCCCAGCTCGCCCCCGAGTCTGACTTCTCTGAGGAATCTGACAATAATGCTGGACTCGCTCTCCTGGTGGCGAAGGGTAAAAGGAGAGGGAACAAGTGTGTTGCTCCTGATTCTGAGGCGGATGAGTCTGCGGACGAGGACGACATCTCAGATGGGAGTTCGGATGATTGGGGATGGCTCCACAGCATGAAGACCCCTCCGATCGCAGATATCGGACGGCCGCCTGCAGGAACGAGGAGTTCGAAGAGACTTAGGAGGAGCGACCCAGTTGAAGACGAAGTGATCATGATTTCATCAGACTCAGACTAGAGCGTGTATCATAGTGCCATAGTTGTAAGGACAGCATACAGTATGTATTGGTATATTCAAAATATATGTACGGAAGCCGGCTTCTAAAACCATAAAATCATAAGTTATGCAAGTGTGGGGGTATCAATAATGAATGAGTCGTGCACTGGTCGTGAAGGGTCATAGGTTAGGAGTGCCGTTCGTGATTTGAATATATTCGTTACTCTGCGTCGGAGGAGTTCTGGACCGTTTAAGTGCAGAGCGAAGGGGAGGCTTCGGAATGAGACGGTGTTGCATGTCAATGCGCACGCCGTCCTCGTTCATCCACCCGGCATTTGGTTCAGGGTAACCCTATTGGTGGAAGAAGGCGAAGATGAACACGATGTGAGTGCGTGGTGGGAAGGGGTATGAAAATGAGGCACTCACACTGAGATCTGCGGGGTACTCCTGTCCCGCCTCAGGTGATTTAAACTTTCCGTCATTCGTCCATAGTTGATCGCTAAGAAGGGAGGTCAATATTGGACCAGATGCAGTATAGTTCAGAAGGAGAAAACTCACCCCCGTCGGTTGTACCAGCCTCTACGGCGAGAGGAGAATGGAACGGGAGAAGGACAAACGAGGTTTTCGGTCCAGCGAACAGAACGCTTGGCTGTTGAAGCCAAGGGAGCTGTCTGGTCCAATGATGGGCCTACACGCGGTGGCTCCGGAATGATATTGGATCTTGAAGAGTTTCCAGTAGAGGAGCGAGAGGGAGTCGGGCGTGATGAAGAGGTGGAGGATTGTAAACCTGGTGGAGCACGGAGTATGGACTCATCGTAGACTGGACTCGACGGTCCAGACGGGCGAAAGCCAGCCTGGGCGACGTTGGAGGGGGTATATTGCCTACGCGTGTAACGCTATCGTCAGAGCCTCTCCTGATAGGCGTGGAGAGCGGGAGGGACGCTCCTAGACCCCGTGGAGGTCCCGTAGACGTTGGTGGCTGCGAATGTGAAGTCGTGAACCCTGGTGCGCCTGGACCATCCGAAATCACTGTTTCGCTATCACTATCAAACGCGTCCTCCACCGTGGCACGTCTCGAGGTATGGGGAGCAGAGGAATATGATGGGGTTTGGGGGCTCTGGCTGGGGCTCCTAGTGGGACGTGTCGCGGCAGTGACCGGTGCTTGTGACGGGGAGGGAGGGGAGGGTGATGACCTTACTGGTCGAGAGGAAGGGAGGATGGCTGGAATGTCGAGGGCTGTGGTCTCCAACGTCTCGGTACTACTGCTCGCGCGAGTCGATGATACTTCTATGGCGAACTCGGCGATGTCGGGGTTAACGTCCGAATCTGAGCTCGTTGAAGAAGAGTCGCTGGATAGTACATCTGAAGCTGACGACACCGATCGTTCATAAATATAGGTATCTGGAATAGCTGATGGATAGATTCCATAAGGTCGTTGCTGTTTGGGCCGTTTGGGCTCAAATACACGAGCGTAGGCGGAGAGCTGGGAGGTGCGGGTCTCAACGGGGTTGGAAGCCTGCTTTCGCTCAAGCTCTGGGCGGGAAGAGTACGATGATGGGGGCTTAGTAGTCCAATTCGCGTTGGCGATGTCGCGATTTTGGGGATAATCTGGCTTGCCAGTCGATGGGAAGCCCGGAGGTGGGGGCGGGTTCTTGAAAACATGTACAGAAAACCCTCTCGGGACCTCCAAAACGTACTGCGACGTGGCCAAAGCTTGAGGTACGAATGATAAGGGTCAAAATGGAACATACCTTCGAATTATTAGGAGCAGCACGGCGGGCAACGCCTTTGTCAAAACCGAACGACGAGAGCATTACGAGCAAACATAGACGCGGCGGGCCAAATGGGACGAGAGAGACCTTATATCTCAAGGTCCACTGCAGCGGGGTGCGACAACGGTGCTTCTCACACGAGTTGTCCGCCGGCGCGGTTGAAACGCGCTCCGGAGGGATGACCCAGAACACATGTTGTAAACAAGGCATCCCATGGGATCGGACTGCCACGCACGTTGTAATGAACTCTGCAATCGGCGACTTCATAGCTCGCAGCGACTTATCGGTTCTGACACCGAAGTCAGTCTGCTACATCATAATGATGTGGCCTGAAAGTAAAACGGACGATCAGGCCTGAGAAAGTGGCTGAGAGGGCAATGGTACTCTTACTGTGAGCTGGCCTGGATTTTCCGTTCATGGAGCGGAGATCTTGCGATCAGCCTCGAGGGTGGTCCAAATACCGTGATTCAGCGACTTCCATCAAACCGAAACAATGACAACACAACGAGGCGAACTCAACTGGGGGAAGAGGGCCAACCAATGGCAAAATCCGCACCGCAATCGGCACTCTGACGGCGATATCTCAGATTCACAGATCGAGTGTAAGTCCACAAAAGGCAGGTCTTGTGAAACGAAACATCACCAGTTGTGAACATCAAGTGCAAAATGTATGTAGAGATACTATGTCGCGCTACGGTACAGCGACCCATAGGAGAAGTGAACAAATTACCATGCACCACCGAGATTTAACCAGTCCTTGGCTACAGTTGTCCTCTCCGTGCCAATTTGTTGCGTAACCTCGTTCTGCTGGGTGATAGGCAGATCGTCAAAAGCTGCAAGAAGGTTTCCGTCCAAGATACCCTTCGTTAGCGGTCTGGACACGTAGTCATTCCGCACAATTCTGTGAATAAATTCGGTCAGTCATGGTAATACCAGCTGACACATTGCATACCGGAAGGCTTTGGGATTAAGACCTGCAACATGCTGGACATTGCGGGTCAGCTGTCCTTGTAGGAGCTGCAATCGCTTATACGCGACTTCATCGACATGAGTCAGAGATGACAAGGATCCATCGGTTCCACCTACGATGTCATCAGCGAAAACTACGCCTGCAAAGCTATGATGAAGCGTACCGAATATTAGCTTCGCCTGCGGAATGTCGGATTCCGGCCCTTTTCCTCTCCGTGCAATGAGATAGGAGCTGCGATACTCATTCTGACCGTGAAACTCCGTCCGACACAGCAAGCGTTGACCGCCTTTAGACTCGGGATCTGCGTCCGTGGCGTTAGCAAATTACCCACTTCTCTGACGCAAGACTCATACCATGAGGATCATACTCGTAAATCCTGATGACCCCTTCCTCATCTCCTGCGACGATCGAAACGCGGTTGTCTGCAAAGAAGAGGTCGGCGCGAGTGATGGAGTGTCGGTGGACATCCTTTGCTAATACGACGAGTTTGTATGGATCCTCCTAGAAAAAGTTGAGTATTCCCCAAATTGGTCATGTAACAAGACACGTACCTGAAAGGCAACAAACCATACGCTCCTCACTGCATCGCCGATCACCAAAAGGTTCTTGACCGCACGCAGGGATGTTACATACATCCCAACATCGAGGAATGCGACTCCAACCAGGCGTTCGTCCAAGTCAAAAGCGCGAACAAAAATCTGCAACCACCGTATCAACACATACGTCCGTCAGTATGACGAAGATTACACACCTTTTGGCCCATGGAAGAGACTAGGTAACCACCCATTCCACAAAGTGCAGTGACAGGCCCTTTAGCATCATCTCTACAGTGTAGCTTCAAGCGGTATAGGCGCTTGAGGCCGAGGGATGGATCTGGTACAACCTCTACCACTTCAAAGATGTAGACCTGAGCAGCGAAAGCAATTTATGAGTTTGCATGCATCCTATCAGATTAGATTTACGCACGGCACCCTTGATTGCTAAATCTTCACCACGATTGATGACAGTGCCAATGGCGATATAGTCCTTCATTCCTGCTTCGGTGCTGACGGTCTCCAGGCTCACACAGTCGATGCAAGTGACGAACTCATTTGGGGCAAATTCGTAGCTGCGCGCGGCGTATTGTTCAGTGCTACGGACGCGTTGCAAGGGTGTGAAACGTACCCATCCATAACAATCCATGCCTCGGGAGAAATCAGCTCCAGCGAAGATGTTTCACAGTACGGGAAGGACACATCAGGAGCTAGGCCCAGCCAAGAACCGAGAACGTCATTCAGTAAAGCGCATCAATGAATTCATTCAAGCTCATTGAATGCCTCACCGTCAGGATCCCAGAGAGAGTTGCCGTCGTCGTCATATGAGGCAAATTTGTTCTGCGCCACGGATGCCGCCACGAGCAATGAGGTGGAGGGCTCAAACACAATGTTTGAGTACGCTCGAGGCTTGGAGACTATCCGAGCGGGTAAATGCTGCTCAAGCTGGACATCAGGTATCCATTCCACAAGGCTTGGGCCCTATTTCATAACGCGCATTCATTAGACAGGAAGAGAGCCACGTGGTAGTGGTTGCACTTACTTCTTCAGTATACAGCAAGAAATCACCCTTCGACTCCCACAACGAACATGCCGTGAAGGCGTGCACGACTGAATGGCCGGAGGAGTGCATCTTGACACCACCCTTGTCCGTGGAGAGAATCCAACTTGGACGGTCCCCAGTGAAGAACACTCCTGAGAATGACTTCCCCGGCGCGGGGGAGGTCACAAAGGGGATGAGGAGTCTGGAGATACGCTTCTGCTCAGCGAGGACCGATTTTTCGTTCTCTTCATTATTGGGACGGATATCGAAGTTTCGTGAAAGGACTTTCACAAACTTCACCAGTAATGTTGACGTCCTGGTAACCGGGACAGCCTCATTCGGAGGCAATGGCGAAGGTACTGCTTCATAGATAGCGAATTGCCCCGAACGCAGAAAGACCTGTGATCACAAGATATGATTAGATGCAAACACCCCAGCGACCTTACTGCGACATGCTTACAAGCAAATGAGGCCGGGGGGCAGATTCGCCCAAAGGTGCAATCATAACTTGCTCTATATCGAGCTCCTGCGGCTTCCGTGGTGGGTCCGTGGGCAGTGACAATGCTGGAGGATCGCCCGAATCGACCAAGACGCTGTCCAATGTCGCCACCGCAGTCGATGAAAAGATGAGTGCGAGCTTAGGAAGAGACCATATCTAGAACCGTTGATCAACGTAAGGTCTGGTAACTTCGCAGGCATCACTGCTCACCTCCAGTACTCCCTGCGGTCGGCATAATAGTAGCCACTGGCTATTGGCACCGGCGTTCATGGCGGCTTGTAGGGTTGCGGTTCCTGACTTGTCCGATCCCTCCACAGCAGCGTTGGGCTTTGACTGGAAGATACCGGAGGCATCTGCGTAGAAGCAGCCGGCGATGTATCTTGAAGTCTATTGGAAGATATCAGCGACTGCTCAACGGAACTATGATATCATGGAATCGCGAGGCTAACCTTCTCACCCATAGGGGACATATCCTTCCGCCGAATCTTCCCTCTCTCGCTCTCACCAATGAACAACCCCAAAGATTCATCCTCTCGTATGATGAGGACGAAAGGATCTGATATGCTGCAATAACGAATCTTGGGCCGAGGCATATTCCCATCCAGATCCTTGATGATTTGACGTTCTGTGCCATCTAAGGACATAGCAACCCATGGGAAGTAAGCGGAGATTGACCATATCTGATATGAGATTGACGACGTACCAGGCTCAAGGACTCGGATAGCATTGGACATGACATGGAGGATAGCTGTACCCTGGAAGAAGGACGCAGCACCCACGGTTGTACCTGGGATACGAGTCGTGATTGAGATATCACTCTTCAAAGTCCGAGAGGCAATCTGCACGATAACGTTTAGTCAACTGAAACCCCAAGCCCATATTGACAAATGAAAGTGATAGTTACACGCGACAGCCCAGGGGAGGGATTGGCGTCAGTGCTGATAATGACAGCGTCGTTTACTGAATGGTGTGGGTTTGCAGGTCGTTCGTAGGTTGCACCATTGACCTTGACGGGTTGACGAACCGGCAAGGACCACATCCCACGACCGCCGCCGATGATGTGAAGCTTCCTTTTAACACGTGTCGGGAGATCTCGCTATTCGAGGTAGTCAGAACCATACCCTTGCAGCAGAGCGGCGAGAGAAGTACCTGGAACAATGTAAACCCTCCGAGCATGCCGGAACCTGTGGCTGCTACTATTTCGGGGACAGGACGATCCTAGAAGTCGATAA
Organism: Cristinia sonorae; assembly: GCA_021029105.1. Taxonomy (NCBI): domain Eukaryota; kingdom Fungi; phylum Basidiomycota; class Agaricomycetes; order Agaricales; family Stephanosporaceae; genus Cristinia; species Cristinia sonorae. Next base: position 223,655 of record JAEVFJ010000038.1, on the reverse strand, counting down.
TTGAGCGTCATAGAGACATCTTGATAGAAGGAACATAGTACGTACGCCATTTTTAGCTACAGAGAATGTGAAGTCATTGATGGGCCCATACGCCGGTATTGAATCAGAGAAAGACAAATGCACAACAGTTCGCGTTCTGAGAGAGCCAGCCGCTCCATTCATCCCGTTCGCTGTCAGCTTGTCCTCTGCTTTTGATGGGCCGTAGATATCTGAGCAATGACTGGTTCAGCATTACTCACAGGAATATCAAGCGAGAGACTGACCGTCGTCGTCATCGTCCAGCTCCATGGAGTCCTCCCTGTCCACGACTGCGGTTGGACCATCGTTCATCTCCACATCGCCTTCCTCGATGACCTCCTCCACCTTCGCCGCCTTGAGCAAGACCGATGGACCAGTGATACTTCCGACGAATATCAACTCGTCGGAGACCTTTTTCAAGATCGCAGGCATGGCCGATCTGGCAACTGGAGCAGAGAGAGTCATTTTTGATACTGTTCTTCCGTCCGCTGTAATCTCCAAAGGATGGACCGTTCCTTCCTTTGTGACGAGGAATAAAGTTCTGTCGTTCACAAAGATGGCCTTGGAGCCTTCCAGTTGTAGGTTCCGTTGCTCATTCTCTTGTTGTGAACCGGACAGGGGGGCTTCACTGACTCTTGGTGGCCATCCGTTGACAGGCAAGATGACACAGCGAGCGGACTGATCAACATGGATGATGGAGTTGCTAGAGGTCACGATGACACCACCTAATGCGCTGGGACATGCAGTGATCTCAAAGCAGTCGTAGGGGAGGTTTTCAACTGCAGTGATGACCGCGGAGTTACGTGTTACAGGGTCCATGGTGAATATGAACACGCCAACCGTATCTTTATATTCCTTTAAACGCCTATTCTCAAAGATACCGTCAGAAGGACTGTAGGAGGGAAGACTAACAACTCACCCGGTCCATGTTTGCTGTCGTTGACATAATACCGCAATAGTTGGACTGTTGAATCCTGGAAGAAACGCGAAGTCAATCATATGGCGTATCCGTTCATCGACATCTGCGGTGAGTTCCAGAATGAAACTGAGAGAGTAAGGGATGTCTCTGCGAAGAATGTCATAAGTATCATCCTTGATGCAAATGCTTGAGAGGTAGAGACCTAGTCTGGCTTTCATGTTCCATCACGTCCAGTTCTGCCTGAGATTGATAGAAGGGCAATATAGCGATTGCATCCTTTGGTAAAGAGAGTGCTGCACAACGTGATTGTGGATCCGCCCTTAGCTGTGAGCGGAAGAGGGACGAATCCAAAGTCGTCTAGGAAGGTATCTCAATAAAGAATAGACGAACTCTCTAATTTGGAGCTCACCAGCTGTGGCGCCCTTTCATACGTGTGGATTGAAACTGTCAACAAATCTGCAATGGCAGCTGACCATTCCAGTAGGGCAATCTATGACTCTGTCAACGACGCGCTTGTAAAAATCTAACGAACCAAACGAACCTTTGCATCTTTGAACGACACGAGGAGGCGATCCAATCCATCCTCATAAGAGGTGACTATTCGGATGCTCTCTATCCCAGTGACAATGCCATGTAGCCGATGTTCTCTAACGAAATAGAGTCGGTGAACCGTGGGTGGAAGAAGACTTCCGTTTTGACCAGTGGACTATGGATGATAACAAAAAATGCAGTTAGCTTGGTGTTTTCATCGCACTCTCCCATCACAAGACAGTAGGAAGGTGAAAGTCGGCATATCATTGCGGAGAGTCTGTGATAGAACATTGGAAACTGAGTACCACAATTCACCTTGACCGTACCCATATTCACGAATCCTTCTCCTGACGCGTCCATTTCGACCTCTCCCTCAACAGCCTCCGTCCCTTTACGCACACTGGCGCGTCGCTCCCTCTCATCCTCCTTGTGGGTGGAAATGGGGGCGAGTTCCTGCCTGACCTCGAAGATGCGTAGGTAGTTGGAGCGCGCCACGACAACGTTGTACAATGCACTTCCTAGCGGTCGGCTGCTTGGTCCAGCATTAGCAGAACCTGGCTGCGTGTCTAACGCCACGGTGGATGGTGTGAGCTTCAGACACGCAGCAAATTCCACGCCGCTAGGAGGAAGGATTTCATGACGGACGGCGTGCATTTAGTGTGTGGGCTCTTCTGTGAAGGTCGCTTAACCTGAAATCCCCTCAATAGTGAGGAGGATTGTCTTGCTGTCGGTGCGTGTTTGGGTGCTGTGCTTGCAACGTGAAAATGGAGCTGTGCTCCCCGTCGAAAATGAGCAACGGTACCAGGATGTACGGCCGATACTATGTAGGATTTTCGACCAGTGGTTGGAGCTTTATGTCTAAAGCTGGTTCAAAGTAAATGACGGAAAAGGAGGTTGGCACAGGGACATATTGTTGGGGAATAAAGGTGGTAATTATGGCCAATAGCTTATCAATCGCAGTTTGACTTACATTTTTTTACATTTAATAGACGCCTAATGGAAAGGCTATCTTACTATGCCATTTTACTGACCAATCATTTATTTCTCCTCCCCTCATCATGACTTTTGGAGAGGTCGTCTGCGGCTCTCCAGGCAGTGGAAAATCGACATATTGTTACGGAAAACACCAACTGTTTACCGCATTGAACCGTCCCATTGCGATTGTAAACCTCGACCCAGCCAACGAGAACATTCCCTATCCATGTGCCATTGACATTTCCTCACTCATTACTCTCCAAGATGCGATGGAAGAGCACGGATTGGGACCAAACGGAGGAATGCTTTACTGCATGGAATATCTCGAGGCCAACTACGACTGGTTGGAAGATCGCCTGAAGGAGCTTGGCCCGGAGTCGTATGTTCTGTTCGACCTGCCTGGTCAAGTGGAACTCAGCACGAATCATGAGAGCGTGAAGAGGATTGTGAAGAGACTTGGAAAGAGCGGTTTTCGGGTGCGTGGAGTACATGCTTGATCACCTGCGTGTAGCTAAACCTCGCTAGCTGAGTGCAGTCCATCTGTGTGATGCTCACTATATCACGGATGCGTCGAAATACATCTCCGTCCTGATGCTTTCCCTCCGCGCCATGCTTCATTTGGAGCTGCCTCACATCAACGTTCTGTCCAAGGTGGACCTTTTGAAGCAATATGGCGATCTTGGTATATTCAAATCTCTGCTCTATCACGAATATAGCCTCATTTCTGCGCACCATAGATTTCAATTTGGACTTTTACACCGAAGTCCAGGATCTGTCATACCTCGAAAACGCACTTTCCACTGCATCTCCTCGATTTTCCGCACTGAACATGGCAATTTGTTCCCTCATCGAAGATTACAGTTTGGTCGGATTTGAAACGTTGGCCGTGGAGGTAACACCGATCTTCACAGGACCACCGCTGCTTACTGACGTCTTCTTAGGACAAGGAATCCATGCTACACCTCACTCGTGTTATCGACAAAGCTACCGGGTGTATATTCGTTCCCTCAGCCGATGCACCCTTACCAGACGGCGCGGTCAATGATGCACATGCGCCTCCTGCACAACGACCAAACGCCTTCGGACTAATGACTAGTGCGATGAGCAATGTTCGGGGACCCCGAAGCGATGTGAGGGACGTGCAAGAACGGTGGATAGACGCAAGGGAAGAGTGGGACGCATACGAGAAGGCGCAGTGGCGGCGTGAAGGACAGTTGGTGAAGGATGAAGAAGCAAGACGAAAGAACGGCATACGGCAGAGGGGCGCGCCGGACGTAGAAATGAAGACATGAAACATTGTACAGTACTTTGCTCGCTTTCTCTTATCGATGGTCCCCACTTGCCCTCCGAAGCTAACCGCTGTCCAACTCAATCAGAGCTCAACATGAACTTCGATTGTCTGTGGACCATGTGCACAACGATATTCTCGGAAACGGTCCGCTTGTGTGGAAAGCTACTTATACCACCCCGTGTATCTTTCAGTTCTCTTTGCGCCATCTCTTGAGCAATCATGGTTCACTTTCAGCTCCCTTCCTGGTACACTTCCCCATGGTGTCAAGTCGTCTTGGTTGGTCTGACATGGTACGTGGTTGCCTCTTTCTGTCTGCATAACACGCTTACCCGTCACCATACAGCTTTGGCACTCCAGGCATGTACAGCGCTGTCTCCAACTTGGGTGCTGGTGGGACTCAAGATGTTGTCCTCTCCGATATCGGAAATGGTGTCCTGTATGGCATGTTCGCGATCACGGGTCTCGTCAGCGGTAGTATCAACAACTGTGAGTTACCCTTGTCTGGAAGTCAATCCTCCCGTCCGTCCGCGACCCAAAATAGCTCATCAACCACACGCCAGTGATCGGCCCTCGCCTTACACTTTTTTTCGGCACTCTCGGGTATGCTCTCTACATTGGGGCTCTCTGGTGGTGAGTGGAGCCTGTCTGCCACTTTTCTCAGACTAGGTCAATAATGCCCGCCCGCGTCTCAGCTTCCAGACACAGGGAACCCGGTGGTTCGTTATCTTCGCTGGTGCTATCCTTGGTGTTACCGCCGCTCTGCTCTGGTCCGCGCAAGGCAGTATTATGATGAGCTACCCACTCGAGAAGGATAAGGGCAAGTCCTTCTCCGTCTTTTGGGCGATCTTCCAGGCTGGTGTCCTCATAGGATCCCTCATTGCCCTCGCAATCAATATACGGGATGGGCAACTCGCTGCGGTCTCCACTTCGACTTACATCGTAAGCATGTGAGATCGAACGTGGGATCCTTCCTGATTGAGTTTGCTACATAGGCTTTCCTCGTGATCGTCTTCTGCGGTATCGCATCTTCATTCCTCGTGCTCCCTCCAAACCGTGTTGTCCGTGCTGATGGTTCCCGCGTTGCCGTTGAGGCAAAATCGACCCCTCGCAAGGAGCTCGTCAACTTATGGAACCTCCTAAAGGACTGGAGAATGCTCGGTGAGTTTTCAGCTTCTTGTCACGGGTTGAAAAATATTCTCATTCAGCTCAACACTAGCTCTCTTGCCCATGTTCTTTGCCTCGAACTGGTTCTACGCCTACCAGAACGCCATCAATGCGGGCCTCTTTGACGGTCCTACACGAGCCTTGAACGGTACTCTTTCCGCTGCTGGATCCATCATCGGTGCTCTCATGATCGGATTTTTCGTTCTTGATGGAAAGCGCCTCAAGCGTCGTACCAGAGGCTACCTCGCCTTGGGCGTGGTCACTTCCATGACCATCATTATCTGGGCAGTCGGTTTGAGCTGGCAGGTTACATTCACTCGTGCGGATGCAAAACAGATGTTGGCCAATAACGACCTCATCAACTACAAGGAAGCTAGGTACCGTGGCAAGGGCGCTCTATACTTCTGGTGTAGGTCTTTTCTCATGATCTTTCTTCAAAGCTTGCGGCTAATAGCGCGATGACAGACTACTTTTCCGACGCGTGTTACCAGGCTCTTGCATACTGGATCATGTCCGCCCTTACCAACGACCCCTTCACCCTCGCCCGTTTTGCCGGTTTTTACAAGGCTGTTCAAAGCGCTGGTAGTGCTGGGTCGTTCGGTATGGATGCCACCGCGACTCCCTACCTCAATGAACACGTATGTATGACCAACTTCCCTCTTCTTGGACACATCCAATCCTTACGTTCACATCGCGCTTGACAGCTCGGTTCGTGGTGCATGATGCTCGTATCTTTTCCCCTCGCCTTTCTCGTCATCCGTACGATCAAGGAGTCCAACTATGAAGAGGAACACGTCGTGTTCGTGGACGATACCAAGCCGACCAATACTGACGATACGTCTTCGCACGTTGAGAAGAGTGGGACGCGCACGAGAACGCTCAGTGACGGCGCCGAGAAGGACGTCTGATGATTGACGACGAAGCAAGGGACTCGGCCAGAGCCTGGGGGTGGTTACACCGGATGTTGAGATGAAGTAATGCAAAATTGTACGGTATCCCTATTCACATTTTGCATCTATACTTTCCCACTTTACTTCCCAGCCACCATTCCACTCAAACTGAACTCAATATCAATTTCGGTCATCTGTGTGAACGATGCGCAAATTTGCATCAGTCTGCCAAACTATTTAACGTCCAGACAGCCTCCTTTTCCTTGCGCCTCCCTCTAACATAAACACCATGGTTAACCTCCAGCTCCCGTCTTGGTACACATCTCCGTGGTGTCAAGTTGTGTTGGTCGGTCTGACGTGGTACGTGTCCGGCTCACCTCAACTGCATTCTCCATGTTCATATCATTTGCATTGACTTCTTTTAGCTTTGGTACGCCAGGCATGTTCAGTGCCGTTTCTAACTTAGGTGCTGGCGGAACTCAGGACGTTGTTTTATCTGATATCGGAAACGGTGTCCTCTACGGTATGTTCGCGCTCACGGGTCTCGTCAGCGGTAGCATTAACAACTGTGAGGACACTATTCACCCTCTGCATCATGAGATGGAAACCCGCTAACTATACCTTAGTGATTGGGCCGAGACTCACGCTCTTCTTCGGCACCCTTGGGTACGCTCTTTACATCGGAGCTCTCTGGTGGTCAGTATAGCTTGCCTCTTTTCTCAGACGAGGCCAATAATGTCCGCTCGTGTCTCAGCTTCCAAACGCAGGGAACCCGCTGGTTCGTGATCTTCGCCGGTGCCGTCTTGGGCATTACGGCTGCTCTGCTTTGGTCCGCACAAGGCAGTATCATGATGAGCTATCCGCTCGAGAAGGACAAGGGCAAGTCGTTTGCCGTTTTCTGGGTTATCTTCCAAGCCGGTGTCCTCATCGGCTCTCTCATCGCCCTTGCGATCAACATCCGTGATGGACAGCTCGCAGCTGTCTCCACCTCGACCTATGTTGTAGGTTCCGTCATTATTTGGATATTCTCATGAATGCGTCTGATTAAGTTTGCTAGGCTTTTCTCGTGATAGTATTCTGTGCTATCGCATCTTCGTTCCTCGTGCTCCCTCCAAACCGCGTTATTCGCGCCGATGGCTCTCGCGTCGCCATCGAGGCAAAATCTACCCTTCACAAAGAGCTCGTCAGTTCATGGAAGCTCCTCAGGGATTGGCGGATGCTCGGTGAGGTTTTTAAACCCCAACCATCATGTTGGAAACCCCATATTCATTCACTCCCACTTAGCTCTGCTCCCCATGTTTTTTGCTTCGAACTACTCCTACGCATACCAAAACGCCATCAACGCGGGGCTCTTTGACGGACCCACACGTGCCCTGAATGGTACACTATCCGCCGCGGGATCCATCGTCGGCGCCCTTTTCATCGGTTTCTTCGTCCTCGACACCAAGCGTCTCAAACGTCGCACCCGTGGATACCTCGCGTTAGGCGTGGTCACGTCTATGACTATCATCACCTGGGGCGTTGGCTTGAGCTGGCAGGTCACCTTCACTCGTGAGGATGCAAAGCAGATGTTGGCCGACAAGGACCTGATCAACTACAAGGAGGCTAGGTATCATGGCAAGGGTGCTCTTTACTTCTGGTGTAGGCACTACTATTTCTCAACTTGAACTTGGTTTTCAACTGATCCTGGTCTTGAAGACTATTTCTCTGATGCGTGTTACCAGGCGCTCACCTACTGGATCATGTCCGCTCTTACCAACGACCCTTTCACCCTCGCCCGCTTCGCCGGTCTCTACAAGGCTGTTCAGAGCGCTGGTAGTGCCGGATCGTTTGGCATGGATGCCACCGTGACGCCCTACCTGAACGAGCACGTACGTCTTATCCCACCCACTGGCAATCCGAGTCATGTCCCTATTTGATTCCAACTCTTGACTTCACTTCTGACAGCTCGCTTCATGGTGCATGATGCTCTTCTCCTTCCCCCTCGCCTTCCTCGTCATCCGCACGATCAAAGAGTCCAATTATGAGGCAGAGCACGTCTTGTTCGTCGGTGACGCGAAGCCGGCAGATACTACTGACGATGTTTCATCGCACGACGAGAAGAACAGCATTCAAGAAATACCTACTGCGAGTGCATATGTTGATGGCGTTCAGTTGACCAGCTGACATCCGCACTATACAAGTACATAGTTTCCAGTGTAAAATACAGACGCTGAGACTGCCAACGAGATCAGGGATGAATACAGTCAGACTGAGGAGCTTGGGCCAGTGCCCTCTGGAAGCCATCAGGGTCCCTAATGACGAAGGACGCTGGGAAGTCAGCAGGCACGCTGAAAGCACAAGCCAGTCACGTTCAGTGTCAACACAGGACACCAGGCCACACAAGGAGCAACAACACTCACACAACAATACCTTCGTCGACCTGTTTGTCCGGATCTGGTGTTACAAGTTCCCCGTTCGCGTCGCGAGCTTTCTGAATGTCGAATGCCCATAAGATCGTGGCCAAGTTGAGTAGGATGGTGTTGTTCGCCACGTGAGCACCGGGGCATCGTCGTCGGCCATACCCAAAGAGTGTGTGGCCCTAGTAGAGAGGGGGGGAGGGGCATTATTGGTTAAGAATAAGAAAAGTTGCTGAACCGGTGCGTACCTCGTCATGGGTAAACGGTGGAATCACTTCGTATTGTTCAGTCTCATCTAAGAATCGCTCGGGCCTGAAGTTCTCTGGGTCATCATATACTTTGGTATCCCGGTTCATGGCCCTGAAGACAACACCGTCCACGCATTAGCTTTTGGGCAATGCCAGTGCGTGAACTTGAACAATTGCGTACCATTCGTTAAAGAAGACGATACTATTCTTTGGAATATGGTAACCTTCGTATACGTCATCCTAAAGTTCACGGTGAGTTCGACGTGCTGAATCGCCCGATTGTTGTTGGTTCTTACCTGTATCAAGTAATGAGGGATACCTGGATGATAGTACACTTATATTAGAAGAAACTTCACTCCGAGTCTATTTGAGACCATACCCAATGGTCCTGATTAACAACATCAGTCAAAGCAGCATCTCCCCGAGTCTGAGCACATCACATACCAACAGACCTCCATCGTATCGTCTGGCATTCTCCGGTCAGTAAGGTAAAAGCAGTCGAAAATGGAGACCACCCACCTCTCTCATTACAGCGCGGATATAAGGCAGCTTGTCACGATCTCCTGCATTGGGCATGCGGTTCTTACCAACAACCCGGTCTATCTCCGCTTGAGCTTTGCACATAACTTGAGGATGGAGGATCATCGCTAGAACAAAGACCTGGTGGATCGCTGCGGTCTGAACGCATTTGACTGGATGTCAGTGTCACTACCTACATTGGCAAGATAATTCAACTCACAGTGAACGCGCCGGCGGAGCTGAGCCGGAAATGTCAGTTTGGGTAGATTGCCAGAGAGATTGAGAGGGAGACACCTACAACAAACTACCCAACGTCCAGGCCGCGGCCTTATCGTCAAGCTCTTGCTTCTCGAATAGAAGACTGCTGATAGAAGGCTGATACAGTGACTTGTCCAATCGCTGAGGAGTTCTCCTCAATCATGTTTAAAAGTGACCCTTTGGTTTGGGCTGAACTCACCGACTTGCGCTTCGCATCCTCGTAAAGATTCGTGAACATAACAGTGTCGCGCTGATGCCAGAACTGGCCGAAGCGTTTCCAACCCGCTAGCCATGCGGGCAAGCGGTTCAGTAGCGGGAACATTTCGACGAGGTATGCGCCGGGTTTGGAAGCTACGTCCAGCCTATGAATGAATTCTTGCACGTCCTTCACGACGGGGTCGTCGTATGACTGGATTGGAGGTGTTCCGTAGCAAACACTGAGGGTGCTCGAGGCAACAGCTCTGAGATATTATCTCGTGAAGTGAGATAGTGTTTCGTGCATAGAAAAAAACATTATTTACGGACCGGTAAAGGTGGGATAGCCAGGCATCTGGTTGCTTCGCAAGTGCTTCAACAAGAATAGCCGATTCTTGTTCATGCACTTGCAGGTACGATTCCGCCACTTGTGGCGACAACCCTTCATGCGCCGCCTTTCTAAATTTCCGCCACCTGTCAAGACCTGATCAAGCTTCAAGGATCTTCACCCCGCGACACAGGGAAGGACACCTACAAGTTTCCGTACCGCATGAACGGAAGGAAGTACCCTCCACACATGATCTCAGAGGTCATGATCATCCTCGGTCTGTCCGAATATATCGACGACCGCCTGTCCAAAAGATCCGACGCGACGCGGTAGTCGTTTATAACTACCGCCGTTTGCCCGCCCAGGTTCAAACGAAATATCGGGCCTTGGGGGTGGGACCGACCGTCAGGATCATCCCCCCATCCTTACGAACGAACTCGGATAGAACGAATGGTACGCACCGAGCTCTGCGCCCCATTTCGCCATTTGCACCCACGGCGCTGTCGCTTGTATCTGCAGGGCGTTCCCGAGGACGGGGATGCCTTTTGGACATGGTAAGGGCTTTCCTTTGGTACGCTGCTTGTGGGAGTGGAGGAAGAGAACGGTGAGTACGCCTAGACAGAGTACGGCCGCTTGGTCTGGTCGTGCAAGGATAGCGTCGAGGAAGGAACGGAACATTGGGTCTTTCGGAGGGCGAGGGGGGACCCGCTCAGCTCAAATGGCTGACGGAACGCATCTTATAGCCCTCCCGGATTCCGACCTACCAGGACCATTCCAGTGGCAGCAGAGGAAGCGGTAAGTATTCTAGATCATTGAAATGATGCAAGTGTCCCTATAGATCCACGCCTTACGTTACGTCGTAGGAAGGGGAATCCTCGCGGCAAGCCTCGTGTGGGCAATTAAGTGAGATCGTTCCTCATCGCGATGGTCGCACGGCAGATAAGGGAGCAGAGTTGAACGTTGGATCACTTCCTGCTGTATAAATCCACCAGGCAAACTCATGTGCGATCATTCATTTATTATAATATTCATCCTTACCATCCCTAGCGGTACTAACTGGTCACACTCTACAAACATGGCGTCAGACATACCAGGGAAGAAAACATTCCAATTTCCATGGACAGCGTTGCTTGAACACTCGATTGGCAACAGCACGACATGTGGGGGAAAAAAATAAAAGACTGTGATGCATGCAGCATTCATCCGTGCAACGTCCTGATGGGGACGCCCGTATAATCTCGCGAATCGCGATGAATGTTTCCTGGGTGAACTGTTGCATTGTGTGTGGCGTTTTCTGTATAAGTGTCGAGTGGGGAAAACCATCCCATCCCAGGTAAAGACTGAATCAGAAAGATGTCCACACGTGAGAAGGTGTTCTCAGTTTGTGGCTCACCAGGGGAACGAAAAGGTTTGCATTGCAGCAAGTTCCGACGCCTAATCCGCGAGAGAGGCCTGAGGGATTATGTGACCCACTGGGACAGGCCTCCGTGAAGGGCTACCTGAATGACCTCGTCGATGTCGTTAATGGCATTACTATATCTTGCGTCAGAGAAATGCATCACTAGTCTCGCCAAGTTTTCCAGTCCGGTGTCGTAAAATTTAATCAAGTACAGATGCTGGGAGGCGTCCAACCGGGTCAGCGGGGCCGAGAGAGAGAGAGAGAGAGGGAGGGAAGAGAAAAAAAGGTTCAGTAGCTCACTCACCAAGAATGCACCATTAATTTCATCTTCGGAAACGTAAAGAAAGAAAGAAACACGAACGAGGGGAGATTCGTTCATAGACACCACAGGGGCACGCGGAAGCGAAAAAGGTGATGTACAGCAAGGAATGCATTAGCAATACAGACGGGTAAACAGAGAGAAAAGAGCACACGATAGCACAACGACGAAAACAGAACCCCCTCTCCCCCCTTTAATCATGGTCATCCCTCGCAGAGTCCTTCGAGTTCCCCGCAGTGGCAGTCTGATACTAACGCGTCAGCACTCCAATCAGTCAGAACCCAATCCACGAAAACGCAACGCCCTCCTGTAACCTCAAACACACAACACACAACACAAAACCCAAAACCCAAAACACAACACACACTCACCTGCCTCAACTTCGCCAAATGGATCTTCAACGTCTCCGCGTACTGCTCGAACCCGAGCGTTACCATCGCGTACAAGATGTCCTCCCCACCAATAGTCTTCCGCTTCTCCATCTGGCACTTCTCCGCGGCCTCGGACGTGATGAAGCTGATGTACTCCGACACGCACTCTTGCACGCACTCTTTCGCTTCTTTGGAGATCTTCGCTGTTGCGGGCACAGACGCTTTCATGATGCGCGACACGTTCGCGATCTTTGTTTTTTTTTTCAGTTTTTTTCAGTGTTCCAAGTTTTGAGTGTTACAGAACGGTAGGGGTGGTGAGCGCAGGAAGCGAAAGCACCTTGGCTTTGAGTATGAGAATGACGCAGGTGGAGGAGCGAAGGGGGACGTACGGGGAGGAACCGATCCTGCTCGCGATACTCGCCCACCTCCTGTTCGGTGATGGGGGCAGGCTCCGGCGTGTCGACGACGGCGGGCGCGCCTGAGCCGTCATCGTGGGGCGCGATGGGCGCAACAGGCGCAATGGGCGGGGGCTGGAAGTCCGACATGGGGGGTTGTGGTGCTCAACAAAGTTGTCAGACGCCCATAATCAGAGTGAAGCGCCGCCACTGCCCAAAGCAGTCGTCGGAACTCGGTTTACATGATTATCCAAACTGCATTAGAAAAAAACACAGAGAGTGCAACAATCCAAGTGTACATAAGATACGCATGCATAGATCCAGTGCCAGGGTATCATCCAAAGAAGAAGAAAAAAAACAGAAACACTACTAATCGTCCCCCCTCCGAGCAAGGAACACACCCGCGTCGCTATTCTTCCGCCCAAACCCTCCTCTCAGCCCAGTGCTCGGGAACGCAGAAACGGGTTTCACCGCCGCGACCGCGTCGACGACAACTCCAATGCGCGGGGTCTCTGCGTCGTCGCTCTCCGGGCTCACGATCACGGGGGGATGGATCTCTGGCGGGACGGTGGGCGGGGACGTCGGTCCTGTAGACTGAGACGTCGTCGAAACAGAGTGTCGTCCAGACTTGCGCGACGACGACTTTGATGTCTTCTTCTTCTTCCTCGTGGGCGTGGCGTCGATGAACAACTCCTGCTGCTGCTGCTGCTGCTGCTGGTGGTCCTGAGGCGAGAACGGCATCATCCCAGGCTGCTGCTGGTACTGACGGTTGCTGTAGCTGTAGCTGTATCCTGCGATCGACATCGACGCTGCCGACGTCCCAGAGCGTGAATCCGACCCTGCGCCGTTGGAGCTTCCGCCTGGTGCCCGACGCGCGTAGTTCTCCGCGCCAAAGTCCGCGCCGTCCACGTCGGGGTCTTCGGATTCCTCCCTGGCGACGGGGACGGGTAGGGGGACGTGCGGCGGACGGTACGACGGTTGAGCTTGCTCGAAGGGCCCGAACTCGTCTTGGGTGTACGGAGAGGACACGTCTGATCCGTTTCTGAAAGGGGACGGAATGTGGCCGTAGCCTGGTCCGCTTCCCTGTATGCATTCCCTTTGTTAAGCATTCCAGCATTCCATTTTTCCGGCGAAATAAAAAGAAACGCACCTGGAATCCTTCAAAGTCCGCACCCTGATTAGTCCCTGCCTGCGCCAGAGCCAGCTGCAACGCCGCCTTCTTCAACTCCTTCCGCTCCCTCCTCAACTTCCTCCTCTCCTCCTTCAACCGTCTCTCCTCTTCCTCCCTCCTGATCCCCTCCGCCACCCTCTCCGCAGACATCTCATCTATCCTCGCAGCGTCCAACAACGCCGCGTCCGAATCCAACGTGTCCGTCGAGACAGTGCGAGACCGATCGTCGTTCGCCCTCGGTCGTGCGTCCAACGCAGACGTGGACTCGTCCTCGTCCTCGTCGTCTGTCAAATGGATCGGCGGCGGTGGTCGTCCGAAGAGGTCGAACCCGAACAGCTGGATGCCCTTTGAGTGCTTCTTCTTCTTCTTCTTCGTCGTCGTCCTGCTCCGTCTTCGTCTATCCCGGTCTCCCATGTTTGAGTGCAAGGACATCGTCTCTACGTCGTCCGAGTCCCGAAGAAGCCCCTCGAGCTCGTCAGGTCGCGCCCGGGGAATCCTAGCACCATCCTGCTGTTGCGACTCGTCATCGGAGTCGGGAAGTTGGGGAGGACCACGTTGGAGATGGAGACATGCGAGACATGGCGAGAACGCAGCGTGGAAGCTGTCCGACCACGAGAAACTCTCCATGTTCTGACGAATTCGGGGTTCTGTGTTGTTTTTGGTTTTTGGTTTTGTTTGGGACGATGAAGGTCGAAATGAAAATGGCGAGGTGTTCCACGACGTTGCCCCAAGGCAACCGGAGTGGTTTTCGTCACTGAATAATCCTCGTATGATTGAAATAACCGGTGGAATCAGGTGCTTGCAGGAAAGAGCATGGCACGCGCCTCGGCTTCATTCTTTCCGCAGCTCCGCTCCAAATTCACCCAGGAAGGAATCCGTTGGCGACGGATCTCCGCCCAAAATCTCAGGACACCACCAAAGTGACACAGGACAGGACAATGTCGAACAGTATGTTCGTCGATATATTGTAGCATCTGGTATTCGTAACACCGTAAAAAGTCCATTACGCGTCTTATACATGAGTGTCATCATCGGATGAGAGCAGAGAAAAAAAAAACAAGACAAGACAACAATTAAGCTAAAACCCAACCACCCTTGGAAGAAAGAAAATTCTACGCAGTAGCGGCAGGAGCAGCAGCGGCGGATGGATCACGGATGCTGTTCTTCTCGTCATGCGACGAAGCAGCATCGGTGTCGACGGTCTTGGCGTCGTTGACGAACACGACGTGTTCCTCTTCGTAGTTGGACTCCTTGATCGTGCGGATGACGAGGAAGGCGAGCGGGAAGGAGACGAGCATCATGCACCACGAAGCGAGCTGTCAGGATTCAAAAGTCGAAAGTTTTTAGAAATCGGAAATGTAGGCGTGGATAGGGGGGGGAGAAGGAGTACGTACGTGCTCGTTGAGGTAGGGAGTCGCGGTAGCGTCCATTCCGAACGAACCGGCACCGCCGGCACTCTGGACGGCCTTGTAGAGACCGGCGAAGCGGGCGAGGGTGAAGGGGTCGTTGGTCAGGGCGGACATGATCCAGTAAGCCAGAGCCTGGTAGCACGCGTCGGAGAAGTAGTCTGTCACGTTATGATCAATTGCAAGGCTCGTGTGTTCCAGATGAGAAGGAGAGCCTACACCAGAAGTAGAGAGCACCCTTGCCACGGTACCTAGCCTCCTTGTAGTTGATGAGGTCCTTGTTGGCCAACATCTGCTTCGCGTCCTCACGGGTGAAGGTAACTTGCCAGCTCAAGCCGACACCCCAGATGATGATGGTCATGGAGGTGATAACACCCAACGCAACATATCCACGAGTGCGACGCTTGAGACGTTTTCCGTCGAGAACGAAGAAACCGATCATGAGAGCGCCGATGATAGATCCAGCAGCGGAGAGCGTGCCGTTCAGAGCACGGGTAGGACCGTCGAACAACCCGGCGTTGACAGCATTCTGGTACGCGTAGAAGTAGTTCGAGGCGAAGAACATGGGCAAGAGAGCTGGAACGGGATCAGGTGAGGAAACAACGCAGCACGTGACGAGGACGTACCGATCATGCGCCAGTCCTTGAGGAGGTTCCACATGCTGATGAGCTCCTTGCGCGGGGTGGAGGCGGCCTCGACGGTGACGCGCGAGCCGTCGGAGCGGACGACGCGGTTGGGCGGGAGCACGAGGAACGACGACGCGATGCCGCAGAACACGATCACGAGGAACGCCTGCCAAATGCAGAATGCTATCAGAAGACCTGTCACGTGGACTGGACTGGCTGGGAACGCACGATGTAGGTGGAGGTGGAGACCGCCGCGAGCTGCCCGTCTCGGATGTTGATCGCGAGGGCGATGATCGACCCGATGAGCACGCCGGCCTGGAAGATCGCCCAGAAGACGGCGAACGACTTGCCCTTGTCCTTCTCCAGCGGGTAGCTCATCATGATACTGCCCTGCGCGGACCACAGCAGGGCGGCGGTGACTCCGAGGATGGCTCCCGCGAAGATCACGAACCACCGGGTGCCCTGCGTCTGGAAGCTGGTGAAGACGCGTGATCAACGGTCACTCGCGTCCGAAAAAAGCGGGATCTGCTCTACTCACCACCAGAGAGCACCGATGTAGAGCGCATAGCCGAGAGTACCGAAGAACAGCGTGAGTCGGGGGCCAATCACTGGGGCACGATTAGCTATTGTTGGATATGGCCGAAGGATGGACTCACAGTTGTTGATGCTACCGCTAATGAGACCCGTGAGCGCGAACATGCCATAGAGAACACCGTTTCCGATATCAGACAGGACGACGTCCTGGGTACCACCAGCACCCAAGTTAGAGACCGCACTGAACATGCCTGGCGTACCAAAACTGAACAACAACAGACGGTCGCGTGAGCAAAGTTCGTGCGGATGAAAGCGGGGTCAGTCACGCACCATGTCAGACCGACCAAGATGACTTGACACCATGGCGTGGTGTACCAGGATGGGAGCTGGAAGTTGACCATTGTGCTCAGAAGGGGGGCTCAGCACTGGGAGAAGGGCTCTTGGTGGAGGGGGCAACGGGCGCAAAGAGGAGAAACGGTCGACCAGTCGGGTTTGTTTAAGTACTCGCTGGAGAACGATAACCCCCGTCCAACGGACCGAAAAACTTTGTGGTTGCGCATGGTCCCACACAGAGATCTCCAGATTCTGATGAAACGCATAAAGTTACGACCCATCCACGAGGTCATGTCCGTCAAAATAGACCTCGAAACGGTCGGTTGAACCGCGATAAACATGAACCCCCCACTCACTCCCCTCCCTCCTGCTCTTCTGCCTTATCTTCCCGCCTCAGCCCAACACTGGAAGATAGAAGCGGATCCATTTTTCCTTGCGTTCGCGATCGAAAAAAAAAATCCCCAGAGTGTGCAACAGGGCGTCGCGATCGCTGCTTTGAGCTTTCAGTTCGGGCATGCGCATATTGTTATTTATTTGTTTGAGCGCCACGAAGGAGGTGAAAATTGGCCGGGGGTGTCATGTGAGGTTCACGGTCCCAGACGATGGGAAGGATTTTTTTTTCATACATACATATCAAAAAGGTCATTTGCAGGGGCGACAACCTGAATGATCATCCACTTCGTTTTCACTCGTCACTTATCTCGAGCTCGAAGGCCCCATTCAGATGAGAGCAGCGAGGCCCCTTCAGCCTCGGTCTGGAGATCATGATGTTCTTCCATCTGTCAGGGGCCTTCGGCGAGGCGTTGCCTTGCAGTAGTGAGCTAACTCGAAACCTCGATCATGAGACTCGGAATAGGGTGGGAAGGATGCAGAAAACCATCTATCAAACACAGTCGTACATATCCGAAATTGTTCCTCTTGGCACGACCCACCCCATGCCTTTCCTCTCCCCTTCCTTGGATGTGCTCTCTGCATCTTCTGAGGACAGTAGTATTGTAATTGTATCCCTTCGTGTCTTCTCCACGCGCGTTTTGAACAATGCGGGTATGATCTAGGACCCCGGTGCAAGGTTCTCGTTGGCAGATAGTTGGTGGTTCGAACGACTTCACGATTCACGCGTCGGCGCAACGTTCAGGGTTTCGAACCGCGAGATACATAGCTATCGTTATCCTACTACTACTACTGCTATCGCCCTTCGACCCTAATCTAGTAACCTTACTCTATCTTTTCTCCTCCCAAAAAAACAGCAAAACAGCAAAACTTAACGGCATCAACGACAATTCGGAATCGCGAACCCAAAGATAACCCAAAGATAACTCAGAATAAGTCGTACCTCTTTAAATAAACCTCGAGTCCTCGAACGGGAAACCAACAGGCACAACGAGGATACGACGATACGACGATACGAGGACATACAAACAAGCCACCAGCCCGTGGCACAACGTTGAACACACCCATCCTTCAACTTGAACAGCGGCGGTCATTGATAACTGCAATTTCCAAAAGAGGCGGGGTGACACGGCGGGATTCAAGAATAGTTACAACGTTCCTGAGATGGCGGGTCCTCCGAGTTCCGAGGTTCCGAGTTTCCGAGTCCCCATTGCGGGGTGGTCGGCGGGGTGTGCGGAAGGACGGAAGCTTTGGGGCGGGGCGGGGAGAGTGGGGAGGAGGGGGGTGTTTCGTTCATGCACAAAGTGTTTTTTTCTTCTTCTTCTTCTTTCTGCCTGTTTTGTCTTTAGTCTTTCCGACGGTGATAAACGTTAACGTTTTTTTCCTCTTAGACGGGTTCGTGATATGGAGATAAGTATAGATAAGTGTTCACTTGGAGAGGACAGGTCGATGGGTATGTTTGAACTTACTGCTCTCTGACAGGAGGCCCGCAGTTAGTCTTCATAACGACTCGATCTGAGGGGGACGTGTTATTCGAAACGTCCGAGTCAGTCATGCTTCCTCAACAACGGCATCCTCGCCTCGAGCTGCTCTTACACGATCGAGCCAACTCGATCAGTGGGGGTTCGCCTGAGATCTGGAATCTGAGCTTCCCCAGTTCCTAACTTTCCTAACTTTCCTCCCCTTCCTTCCCCCCCAGTCCCAGCCGTGATCGAGCGGGAAGGAGATAAGCTCATTCATGAATAGGTCCTCAGACTGTCAAGACACGACGACGAAATAAAGACTCCGAATCGTTGAATTCATTTTTGGCAGCTGGCCCAGTATCATCGAACAAAGAAAAGGGGAAACCGGCGCATCCGTTGACTGGACTGAAACGAAAACAAATCTAAAGAGGAAAGAAGAGATGGGGAGGGAAGGAGGGAAGGAATACGGAACAACTACACTAACACTTCGTATCATCAATTTTCGTGTGGGTACTCAGTTGTCGTCACTTGGGAAAGAAAAAGAAGAAACCTCTCCACACGTCTCCCATGATTGGTCTACAAACGCATGATGAGCTGCTTGATACCAGACATCCACAGTCCGATATCATCCGTCATCGAGGCTCTCGTTAGCAGCTCGACGTGGATGCCCAAAGCCGAGTCCCTGTCATGTTGGGCCATAGCTGTAGGAGTGACAGGTGGGTTAGACTTGCATATACCTGTGCTGAGAGGGAAATGGCTAACTTACCTTGTGTGAGAAGGAGCAGCTGGTCGCAAATGTACGGGTTCAGCGTCTCGCAGTTCATGGCGTCGAACAGCGGGTTGATGCGTCGTTCCAGATCGTCTACCAGACGTCTTTGATTAGGCTAACGAGCGACCAAAGAACAAAGAACATCAGAAAACTGCAAAGTTCAGAAATGCAGAGAAATGGACATACTGGGGTGATCTGCTTCAGCGCGTTCAATTGCGACGAAACGACATTGAACACGGGCAACATCTTTTCGGGGATATGACTCCTGTCGCCCGGTGCTTTTTAGACATAAATCAACGTTAGCTCGACCCTACGTTTCGCGATCGAAACGAGCAACACTCACGGTACTTCGGAGGTGGCGGGCCAGTCTTCTTCGGCGGAGCAGAGGGCGTATTTCTCGCCGGACCACCGGGGGGAGGAGCCAAAGGCGACTGTCCAGGTGGTCCAGGTCTCGGCGCACCCGGACCACCGTGCGGAGGAGGAGCGAACCCAGGCTGACTTGGCTGCTGATGCTGGTGTTGTTGCTGAGGCGGAGGCGCGTACGGACCCGTCTGAGGCTGCTGCTGCTGCTGAGGTGGCGCGAAGTTACCCTGTTGTGGCGGAGGCGCGTACGGTCCTGAAGGCGGTGGTGGAGGAGCATGTTCGCCGGGTCCTCGTGACAAGTTCGGGGAAGGCGTGCCACGAACGTATGGTCCACCTTGAGGAGGAGGTCCAGGTGGTGGCAGTCCTCCGGGTCCGCGCTGTTGCTGATTGAGAGGGGGATACTGGCCTTGAGGAGGAGCGAACTGACTGTGTCCACCTTGAGGGGGAGGACGCTGCAACCCAGGACCACCTTGAGGGGGTGAAGTCATACGAGGCGGAGGACCGGGAGGGATTGAAGGAGGTCGTTGAAACCCGCTGGCACCGCCGGGCGGGGGAGGACCACGGGGAGGACCAGGTGGCGGGGGTACACGTTGTTGAACGCTTCCCGGACGGGGCGGAGGAGTGCCAGCTATGCTTGGAGATGGTGCATTGGGGAACGGCGAGGTGATGGCAGCAGGCTTGTTCACGTTCAGCGGGTTGGGCGTGCGACGACTGGAGATGGCTGCTGGAGCATCGTTCCATCCAGGAATGTCACGTTTGACCTGATGGGATGCAGCAGCCTTAGGAGGAGGCCCAGTGAGATGCGGTGGTGGGGGTGGGGGCTGGACGTGTCCTCCGCCATGCTGAGGGTACTGAGTGGGGTACTGCATAGGCGCAGGCGGCTGGTAGGGGGCGTTCACAACCCCAGCAGGAGCGTACTGGTTGTTCGTGGTCGTTGTTTGCCCATTGTAAGTATCATAAGGGCTGGGGCCAGGTGGTTGACGCGAGATCGGTGCAGGTGCCTGTTGCTGTTGATGTTGATGCTGCTGGGACACTGGGGGCTGATAGTTATTATACCCGACATACGGAGCAGTGACGGGAGCAGCAGGAGCCTTCGTGGGTACAGCTGGCGCAGCGGCTGGTAATGACGCGTTCCTTGAAGGAAGACTGCTTGGTCCAGCAGCGGCAGCCAATCTTGCCCTTCCATCGGCAAAGTCGAGCAATGATCCGGGAGAACCGTGATACTCAGCAGGGGTAAGCTTCAAGAAGACCACCGCTTCCTTCAACAAGCCTTGAGCAGCCAGCAAGTCGGCGTACTCGAAGTAGCGATCGTACAACCCGGAAAGCTTGTACGTCCTGACGTCTGCTTCCGCAGGGGAGGTGTGCTGGGTCAAATCCGAATCGCTGTAGTTGATAGCACTGCGGAAGACAGTGACCTTCTCCACGAAGTTCTGCAGAGCGAGGGCGTGTGCGGTATAACGTGACGCGTGCTGGTACTTCTCGTCCGCAAGGAGGACCTTCTCCTCCTCGGCGAGCTCCTCGATCCAAATGTTCACCAAACGCTCCAGCTTTCCGGCGGCAAGGAAGGTGAGAGTTGCGTTCTTCCTGTACTCGGCTGCCTGCTCCAAGGACCCTGAAGCTTTCGAAAGACTGGCCTGGAACTCCAAACGTTGACCAAGTTGCTCTGCAAGTCCGGGGAACTCGTCTTGAGTGGCGAAAGTGCATAGAACGACGAAGATCTCTTGCCACTCCTGAAGATCCGCATTCTGCACGATGTCCGCGAGGTCGTTCGTGACGATTGACTGGAAGAGACGCAAGTAAGGGAGCTGTGTCGTCCTGCGTTCGAAGTATGCCTTCTGGGTACGCTGCAAGAGCTCGGGGCCACCACGAACGGCGAGGAGAATAGCATCTGCGAAGCGCTCACATGACAAGCAGAGAGACACCGCAGACTCAAAGTCACCCAGAACCAATGCCTTTGTCACAAGTCTGTCAGTCTCAGACTCGTCGTTGGGGTAGATCCTGAAGCTGTTGTTCTTCAAGCTCTCCTCTGCCAATGAAGAGGCGCCCGAGCCGATGGTGGCTGCAACGGAGGAGTCAAGAGCGTAGTTGTGGTGGGGTACTTGCATCTGATCGTCGTCTGCCGTGCGGGCAGAGCCAATGCTACCAAAGAAGTCGGCGGCAGCGTCGGTTTGAGGGGTGCCCGCGATCTCGTCACCGAAAAGACTGGGTGCGGTTGTCGTAGATTCTCCGTCTGCCTGACGTGTGAGGTCAGAGGTGGCGCTAGCACTGACCTCAGAGGGTGTGGTCTCCGCGAGAATACCGCTGCCCTCCAAAGTATCCTCGTCTCCGTAATCTGGGGTGTCCTCCCGTTCCGGCTCCGCAAACGAAACGACTGGTTCGTGAGGAGCCTTGGTCTCCGTGACATCCTGCTCAGTCAGTGACGACGTCTCGTCCTGAGTCTCTGCGGTTTCAGCTGCGAGCTTGAGGTTGGCCACTGCTTCGGCAACGCGACTGGCAATTTCAGCTTTGGAGAATCCAAGGAGGGTAATGAGCTCGTCACGGGAGTTGGCCTTGAAGAGGCTCAATAATGCCTTCCAGCTATCGGAAGACTCGGCCGGAGCTGTGCTGGGGCCAGTTCCTTGACTCTTCTCCTCAGCAAGAGCGTTCAGTGTATCCTCCTCCATCGCAGATTGCAACTTCTTCGCCCGATCAATGATGGTCTGTTCAGTGACAACATTGCGTAAGTGAACAACAGCGCTTTGGTGTTTGCCCTGTGCCGACGGAAGGTTGGAGACCGACACGAGTTTGCCTCCGTAACCAAAGGACGCGGAAGTCGGGCGACGAAGCCATTTGGGTGGCTGAGAAAGAGACAATGTGGCCTGGGAGCTACGAGAGAAACCGGGTGCGCTGAAGACGTCGAAATCAGCAGGCTGGGAGGCTGGTTGGGTCTTGGTGTCGTTGGTGGACTGGATGGAGTGAATGCCGATGGTACCGTCAAAGAAGGCCGTGGCGAAGAGATCGGGGTTGCGAGGACACCAGTCAACCTGGAAGGCCCAGTTGTCTGCTGAGGGAAGTTCGCCGATGATTTCCGAAGTTTGAGGGTTCCAGCACAAAGCGCGGTTGTCCTTTCCGCACGATAGAAGGAGATCGGCGTCCTGCTTGCACCATGACAGAGACAAAACACCCTTCTCGTGACCAGTGAGAATCTTCTCGGGGGCGCGTGCGTTACGCAAATCCCAAACCATGATAATGGGGGAGCTATCGTCCTCAGAAGAGGTAACGAGTCTGGTAGCCTTTTCCACAGCCTCAGTCTAATGGCGAGAGAATATCAAGTATAAGCACTCACGTTATCCGGGTGCCATGCAACGTCACTCATTCCTCTACGACCACCAGCAGCCATGCCAGGAGCACCGAAACCACCACCACCGCCCATAGTCCCACTTCCTCCGCCATACTGGAGAGCTGCAACTTCACGCTTGCCCCTCAGATCCCACACGACCGTATAACCTGTGCTGCTCGACGCTGCAAGAGCGGACTGAACGTGATGGTTCCAAGCCAACGCGGAAATCTCGTCCAATTTGGTGCTACGCGTTCCCGGGGTGTAGGGTTTGCTGGGGGACTTGAGATCCCAGATGAAGATCTCGCCATTGACTGCACCGGATGCCAGCAAGTTGGTTTGGATCGGGTTGAAGTCGAGACCACGAACAGGGCCGGTGTGGTTCTGGGTGCGCAGCACGAGCGACTCGGAGGGACTGGAGAAGACGGATCGGGGTCTGGCACAAAAGACGGGATATAAAACGGACTCACTCGGCTGTCGCGACGATTTTGGAGGGATCCCAAATGTCCAATTCACCATTCTCCATGCCTGCTACTAGAACACCCAGCTCGCGACCACCATCGGTGTAACCCCACGCGAGACGATTGAATCTACGACCAACATAAGTTCCGCAAACTTCGTGAACCAAAACGATATCCGCTCACCTTGAAGTGGTCGTAACGGTAGATTTGGCAGCCGCCTGGCCTTCTCCTCCGAGGTCGTACTCATCTTTGTCCAAAAAATCGGGAGCCCATATTTCGAGCTGGCCGTTATTGCTGAAAGATTCGTCGAGAGCCCCGGCGACTGTCCCGGTTGCCAGCAACGGGAGGGACGGCAGCGGCGACCAGGCGAAGGTGGATGTCCTGTGTATTTCTTTGAGTTTCATGGTGATGGGAGGGAGGAGGAAAGGAATGGATGGCTTTTGGATCGTCACTCTGGTGACACGTACTCCCACTTCAGCATCACTTCCGCAGCCACGTGGTTCTCGCGTGGGTTTAGCGCGCAAGTCTGAATACATGGATTACAGTCAACAAAATAATACAGAGTCCAGAGAGTCCGTCCCATCCATCATCGACTCCATCCAGCTTGAATCAACCTATTATTCTCCACGCGTTCCGCAACAGGAACCACTTTGCCATCGCTTTCACTGGACAAGGGAGCAAGTCAGTTGCACGCAAGGAGGGTCAATCGGCCTGACACGCACGCGTAGAATCCGCGAATATGGTTTTCGACTTCATCCGAAGACATCTTGATATCTAAGAGCATATCAGTGAGTAGTGGTGGCATGACAACATAATCATCTCGTACATTTCTGTGGATCTGGATGTATGGTCGAGGTCAGCCATGACATCAACAGTCAACAAAAAAGGACTGACTTCGACTGAAATCTTTGCCTCCATATTTCTGCTGGAACCGCTGCAAAGACGGCACCACCATCTTCACTACTTCGTCGGCCATCTGCTCCCTCCCTTCCCGATCGTCCTGCAACACCCTCGCCAGTTTATGCCTCTCCGATACTTCCTCCAGCACGTCGAAGAACCGCGTAAACTTCTCCTTGATCGCAGCCTTGCCTTTGTCTTTCTCCTCTTGAAGCGTCTGCATCAGCGGCGACAGGTTCGAGTCGAAGTACGCAGCTTTAGCTGTACGGAAGTTTGAGTTGATGATGTCTTGGGTGGGCTTGGAGAGTAAGGGGAGGATATCCGCTTGGGGCTTCACAAGCAGCCGGGTGCGCAGGTACGAGATATTGTTGATGAGGAAAATGGAACCAAATGACGGCCGTTTACCAGTTCGTGAGAGCGTTTGAAGAGTGCCGATAACGGCGTTGACAACGTCAACTGAGCAGTATCTTAGCAAAAGGTCTGTCGGAAAAGGATTTCGAAAACGCACACATAAAGTGTTCCAGAACTGCGTTCTCGTCACTGTCACCCTTTACAGGTGCCTTACCAATCTGCACGCCATCTCCCATTCGCCAATTCCCGTCTCCAAGGGTATATAGTGCCGAAGTGGCAGCACTCTGTACTTCAGGTATACGCTCCAGGTATTTGATCGTCTGCGTGGGGTGAACGTCTTTACCACTGACGTACGAAGTGTAATCCTCGGGGAGAAACTTACAGAAATTGTGATATCATGCAATCCTGTGCTGAGTTCCCCGCCCTTTCCGTTCGCAGCCAGTCGAATATCGGCAATGAGTTCTGGGAAACTCCTCAGACACGATGCCCGGATGGAATGCAAACCATCCTTCAGCTCGTTCTCTGTCCTTCCCGCACGACGGCACATGAAATCATCCCACTTCCCCTGGCAAAGCGACAAATTCGCATGGGAGGACAACGCAAGGAACGTATGCTTGTTGATGGACTTCTTGATCAACGCACTAATGGATCCAAGCGTCGAAGTGAACAGGTCGATGAGCGGTGAGATGAGTGCCGCGAAGGTCGTTTCCATCTCGCCAGCCGTAGCAAGCGGCGCGAGTTCCACGAGGAGGTTGTATTCCTCCTCAGCAACGACCAGAAGATTGTCCACCCACACACCGAATTCCCGGCCGGCTTTCACGCCATCCAGAGTTTCCGACCTCTCCACCACGCGACGACCGTACAGCTCCAAGCACTTCTTCGCCCATGCTCCCCTCATATCCGCATACCCCTTCTGCGCCTCCTTCAATGACGCTTGTATCGCAGCTGCCGCAGGATGCGAGGGGTGCGTTGCCGGCAATGGCAGTGTCCTCAGGAACTCCACTAATGGCCCTAGAGCAGACATCTGAGCGGGGGGAAACGACGTCAGTTGGAACTCTGTGCCGTTGATTGGGGTTCCAGAGGAGGCTTCTGCAACGAGCTTGGTGTACATCTGCGTGAGCTTCTTAGCTCCGGTCTCGACGAGACGTGCGGTATCTCTCGTTTCTCGCTCGAGGGATCCGAAGACGAGTCCGGCGTTGACACGCTCGACGACGTCCTTGTACTCATCGATCCTCCCTGGTTGAGGTCTGAAGGGGATATTGTGAGGGGATGAACAGGGAGGAGAAGGGGATTTCACGCACCCTCGCAGAATAAGAGCTTCTTCCGCTGCAATTCCCTCCTGGTTACTCTTGATCTCGTCTATCTTCTGTACCGCACTTTCGATATCTACGTATAAAAGTGACTCATGAGTATCGTACCATCTCCCCATTGTGAATTTAAACGTACTCTTCCCCCTTCTTCCCAACATTTGAGACGCATTGTACAATGGCAGGATGGACTTCTCGACCTTGATTAACCGTGTATCAAAACTAGACAAGATGGCTGGAACGTAATGACATAGAGACATAACAGAAGGTAAAGACATTACTTACAGGTCATGCGTTGGGAGATCTGTCGCGTCTTTCGCAGATTCTGTTCTAGCTATGGATACTTGAGGACTTGCTTCAAGGTATACAAGATCATATAAACATACCAGCTCAATCTCTGCCGTTTCGTCATCCATAGTATCTTATATTTGGTCCGTTGTGTAACTCTATGTTGCTAGGATGTGTCAAGGGAAGCTTGGGCTGCACGAGGAATCGAAAGATGGAGAGGAAGGCAAGCTCGACAGGCGCCGAAGAGCAGCGTAACCAAATGAAATGTTCGGATGTTCTCGTACTGAACACGATTTTGTCGAAAGTCTCAAGGGTCTAAAATGCAACGTGGAATAGTGGAATGAGTTGTGTGCTTTATAAACTACAATGGTCTCCTAGCGACTACATGGGTATGCAAACATTGCAAGAGCGGTGTGGTGTGGTAGGTATGCTGAGATGTGGTACGGATAGATGGTGAATCGCAGAATGCAAAGAAACATACTTGCTCAGTTGAACAACCCCTTCAACTCCCCCTTGATCCACTCATCCTTCAACTCGACCGACTGGATGCCCTTCCGCGCACCATTCCTCCATTGCTGAACCAACGCCTTCGCCTCAAAGGGCAAGATGCTCTGGTGGCTCGTCCCAAGCGTGATATGCAGCACAGGACGCAGCTCAGCCGGCAATTTCACCACGAGCTCCACCGCCTCCTTCGAAGGCTCCCTCCGATCCCCGTCCACAGCCAAGTCCTCTACCGTCACCGCCATCACCCTGCCATCCCACACCACCTCCCCGAGTTTGAAGCTAAACAATGGCGGATTGGACTGCCCCGTCAACGTCCTGCACAGCTCCCACAGCTTCTTGTTCCCTGCCTCCGCCAGACCCTTCGCATGCACGATCGTCACATGCGGCGTCCTCTCCCCCACTCTTTGTCCCTCCACCAACTCGCCCCAGAACTTCTTCAGCCCCTCCGGCGCACCGCCCGCCTCGATCAACCGCGGCACCAGCCCGAGCACGTCAAAATGCGGCACCAGGGCGTAGTACCGGGGCTCTGCGGCGGGTTTCTGCCACTTTTGTGGGAGTGCCGGCGCAGAGGGCTTGTACTGTCGGATGATCGCCATCGCCTCTCCCATCTTCTCCGCGTCCGGCCTGGGCACGCCCAACGTCTCAACGCACGCGTCCACGACACGCCTCAGCGCGCTTTCCAGGTCTTCTTGGATGTCCATCTCGACAGTGACGTCCACCTCGTCCGGGGTGAGTTCCTTGGCGTCGTTGAGGAACATCCAGAGCACCCGTTCGTGCGTGAGCGTGTCGTCTGGGCGCAGCGCCTGGTGGTTCTCGCCGCGAGCGAGGATCCGCTCGCTGCAGATGCGGTGGATGCTCGCCTTGGGGATGTCAAACGACCAGTTCAGCGCCATGAGGCGAACGGGAGGTTTGATGTTCTTCGTCGCATCTCGGAGCTGCTGGCGGTGCTGGCGAAGATGGTTGTTTCTAAGATCCAGAAGTAAGAAACTAGAAATACTAGGAATAAAATGTGAACTCACTTGTCCGCGATAACGACATCGTGGGTCTTGAGCAGGTCCTGGACATTCTTGAGAAAGACTGGCGCAGGTTTCTTCGCCTTGACGTCGTCGCTCTGGGTGTGACCGAACCCGAACAGGTACTTCAGAGCGACTGCAATGGACGTCTTGCCCGAGCCAGGGATCGCCACCGGCATAATAATCGTCTTCCCAAACGTTTTACCCTCGGCTCCCTTCTCCACGTCCACGGGCCCGTCCTGCTCTTTACCCGTCGCCTCCGCCATCGCCTTCCTCCCTTCCTCCGTCTCCAACCACTTCTGGAACCTCAACCTTGTCGCGATGATCCCCCTTCCCTTCCCAAACTCGGCAAACTGCTTTCTGTCCCGCTTGATCTCCTCGATCACCCAGTTCGCGTATACCCTCGTCTCGGGCCTGCGCAGCTTGTTCTTCGGTATGTCCTGGATGTTCGGCCGTTTGTTGAGAAGACTTTTCGTGACCTCGCGCCAGTCTCGGTA
This sequence comes from Cristinia sonorae, assembly GCA_021029105.1. NCBI lineage: Eukaryota > Fungi > Basidiomycota > Agaricomycetes > Agaricales > Stephanosporaceae > Cristinia > Cristinia sonorae. Next base: position 195,747 of record JAEVFJ010000038.1, on the reverse strand, counting down.
CATCATGTACGGCTCGTCGAACTTGACTTTGAAAAAGAACGAGGACCCAGGTTCGTAGGGACTTTGGTGGGCCTTCACATTGCCCTTGGTAGGTGGATTTTTGGAGACGTGCGTGCGGACGACGAAGCCTTCTAAAGCCTCTCCCTCCCACTCGCCAGACCTCCCAATCTCTTCAGTGAACGCTTTGACCTCGGGGATGGTGTTCAGGACGAGGGATTTGGTGACGATGAATCCCCATTCACGAGCAAAGGCGTCCACGACGCCCTGCAGTTGACTGTTAAACGCCTTTGTGCAGGAGTTCAGGCCGTGGAGGTGAAGACCAGTCTTGTCTTGGTTGTAAGGAAGGACGTGCTCCTCGAATGAGTCGTCGCATAGCTATTAAGTCGTTAGATGTAGACCATTTAACAAAGAAGTCGAAAGCATACTTCAGCTACCGCAGTCCAGTTCTTGTCCCATAGTACCTTCGCGAGTTGCGCCTCAGTCTTCCCCGCGTCTGCGAGATGTTTCCGCAACCACCTCTCGCCGACCTGAGCGTGACTCTCCGTCTGATCTTGCCCAGAACCGGACGATGGACCCAATGAATGTTTCGACGTGACAAGGACTTTTTCCGGAGTCAAGGCTGCAATGAAGATGATGCAGCCATTTGATTTGAGAGTGAGAGTATAGGGAGGAGAAGTGTGTTGTTCCAACGCTGCCCACTGTAAATTTCAGGACGTCAATCATTGGTGGCGAGGGGAAGATATTGAAGACGATTCGCGAACGAGAAATGTGGCCTGCCTCCAACAAACCCTTGTCTCACCGCACGCATTGGGCGAGATTTTGAAACTGCCTCTCGACTGGGTATGACAGGCGGTATCAGATCCCGGTGCACCACCACGAATGGGTCGGCCGTATTCATGCATTGCCAATATGTTCTAACAAGATTATAAGATTACGCACCGAGTTCCATGGTACCTCTCCGATATTGAAGAACTTGTCATATCCCCTCGCTACAATCCTATGTTTTCCATGCTTGACCTCCTGCGTGAATAGCCCTCTCGCCAATGTGGGGAACGGCGATGGAATATCGTAGTACTTGAACTCGTTCATTTTCCAGCTCCGGATCGTAATCCGCGGATCGGCGGGCGCGGCGTACTCATTCGACTTGACGAGTTTTGGAGATGCCTTGGAGGTGCGAATGAGCGAGTGCACGAGATCAGAATCGGTATCGTCGATGGAGATGTTGCGAAAGAGCTCTGTGAGGTCAGAATTCGATGCCATGTTCGCGTTGGGTCCTTTCTGATTGCGAAATGAGGTGAAGAATCCTCGTCTGTATTTGAATGAACATGAAAATGAGCCATCGAGTCATCCAACGTCATGAATATCCCCAGAACACTTACAACGGGTGCGAGAGACGTGATGGCTGTGAAGAAAAGGTCCATCGCGAGTCTGTTCTCAAATATTCGGCGCGGCGACAGAGCCGAGGCCAAAACACTTTCATCATCGAGCTCGACGATTCATGACAATTGATGGATGGCGGTCGAGGACATGGGTGGCAGCGGTGACGAGCTCGGAATCAGGGTGAGCTTGAGTCATCGTCTGTTGGTGACATCGGCAAACGCGATTACTTACACTTTACTTATGCTTCAAGGCTTCAATCCATACGACATTGACCACCAAGTATTATTCGTCTCCCTTGCTTTCAGCTGTGCATAGAACTTGAATAATATTTCTTGGAGGTGTACCGTCCATCTTTCAAACTAAATCCTCCGTGCCATACTAATAAAGCTCCAGATTTCTGCTGTGCGGAATGGACGGTCCTACCGGGGAACCATCTCGCCAGCGTAGCCCGCGGTCAGTCACTCTCGACGACACTGAGTACGAGCTGCAGCTTCTCAGCGAAAACTCATCGCGAAACAAGGCCGTCTGTGAGCGAATCGTGAATGCGTACCGGCAATGCTGGGATAATTTCTACAGCTGGGAGAAGGCATATTGCACCGAGGCTATTTCATCCCTCGCGGCTGTCGATCCACAATACTTGGAAACGTTACCAAACGTCGAGACAGCAGCCTTAAGCGAAGAACGCACATCCGATTCCGATTCCGAGTGCGAATGGGACGATGACTCAGTGACACAGTACACCATCTGGGACCTCGACGAGGACGAGGACTACCCTGAACCCCGCAAAACCATCGTCTTCTGCTCTGATACCATTGAACTTCCTTACTTCCCATCGCATCCCAAATATGAGTCCTGTACTCCGACGAACTGCATTATCTCTGCTCCAGCGATAACTGACATCAACCCAGAATACAACAAGTACTCACCACATATCACCCGGTTCATCAAGTACGCCGGTGAGCCCGGCTTTAAGTCTGTGGAGTATGTCTCCCAGTTCCAGACGCTTGAATGGCAAGACCAATGGACCGATCCTGATAGTATGTACTCGAACTACTAGTACTCCAAACACCCTTCAAAGTGCTGATACGGACTGCCCCCACCCCCGCAGCTGTGGTGATCCTGGCCTCAACCATTGCCCAGCTGCTTCGGCTCTATGAAGATGTGTATGAGGACGACAAGCCTCACGTTCAAGTCTCACAAGTTGACCAAGTTTTGCTTACGCCGGACATGATTGACGAGCAAGACGTCTTACCGACTTCTGTCGCAGATGTTGTGTTCAAGATGAGTCAAAGGTGCGCTTCAATTCTAATAGATTCCTCGGCGTGGCCATGAAATCTTGGTCATAGGGATCCTATCTACTTGATTACCCCGGATATCATTTGGAAGCTTGGACATTTGTTTCAACCTTCGAAAAGACTTCGCACTCAGATCAACCATCTCGGTAGCGTGTTCTGTCGGTACCAGAGTTGCCTTACCCCGTTCTGCTTCTCACATAGTAAGTCTTCTCGCCATCCCAGATTATGTGTTTACTGAAACGCATTTTCTAAGTCACCCGTTTCGAGCCTTGGCCCCGCCCTGTACCTTCCCTTAAAAACACTAAACTCAGGACGAAAGTCCGAGAACCTTGCGGACCAAAATGCTTTATATTAACACCAGAAGAGCAAGGGGACAAACCAGTGCGTTTATGTCACGCGCTATGAACGAACAAATATACAATTCATGTGCTCTTCGTCCAGAATATAGACGACATTCCAGACATTCCGCCTATCAGAGAGATCTTGCGACTCTCTCCTAATTCTGTTCCATGCGATCTGTCTCCCATTGTAAGGAGATCGTGCGATGAGGTTCGTTCTGAAGATTAGAATCCACCGGCCATCCTTGCTACTTATACGCTCAGGATAGATTTTCAGAGTCAGAACTTTCCTGTACCCCGACCACAAGATCCATTCTCAGAAAAAGGAAAAGGCCAAACCGATCCCTGAGACTTTCTTCAGTAGGCGTGAATTTTTCTCTAGCCATGAGCTCATTACTCATCCTACCTTTCGGTTTCAGGAGACCGAAGAACAAGTGTTGTCAATATTGCATTGTAAGCCCTTCAACCTGAGGAGGTTCCATTGCTGACCCGACCACCAGCCACGACCCTTGTCAGCACGACGGCCCGTGCAGTCCAGAATCCGGCTGTATATGCTACGAGAAGAAACTTCATTGTCAACCAGGCTGTTACTGCAGTCACTCATGTAAGCTTGTCAGAAATTCCGAATGCGCCGTGGTTGGGGATACTCATATCGTGTTCCTGAAGGTGTTCTGAAGTGGAAAGGATGCACATGCAAAGACTATTGCAAACTCGAAAGGTGTCCGTGTAGAAACATGAAAAGGGAATGCGCACCCGGTGTGTGCCACGGCAAAGTGAAAAGGTCAGTTGTAGTATACCCCGCGATTTCTCTGTTGAATAGCTGACTGAGTCTCATCTGAAGTAAATCACAGTTTCATAATCACCAGACCGTTTTGCTAAATCTAGATCATCCTCTTAGGAGGAGTGGACCAGTATTGTGGGAACATGGCTATCCAGAGAGGTGATGGACAAGTGCGTACTTTCATCTTCATCACGCCATTCTTCATGGCCAACCGACAAGTCGCAGAACCTCGAAGTCAAAACCGGTTCTTTCGGACTCGGAGTCTTCGCTCTCACAGACATACCCAAGAATGCATACATCGGAGGTTCGATTACTTCGTCCGCGCGATTCCACACCCACTCATTGACCGTACTCCATGGTTTTATTGTGTTTTTTCAGAATACGTCGCGGAGGAGTTCATGCGGAGGGACACGACGAGAGAGATGCTGAATCAGTTCATGAAACTCAACTACCGGTTTGACCACAGCAGGGCGTACACTCTGGACGCGATTTTTACGGGGAATATGATGAGGTATATCAACGATGGGAACAAGAATAATAACGTAGCCGCGGATAGTAAGTTTGATTTTCATTGCTTTTTCCTGTGCTCTGGTCAATCCTGACTGCGCTGCTCAGCGTATATCGTCAATGGTGAACAAAGGATCGGCTTCTGGGCTAGTAAGCACACCCTTGCTTTGCCCATGCGAGAAGATGTTGACACCAGCTAATCCAATAGTGAAAAAGATCCTGAAGGGGCAAGAGCTCACATTCGACTATGGTCGGCAGTACTGGGGTCAAGGCGGTCAAGAAGAGGAGAGCTCACAATCTGAAGAAGAGGATGAACTCCAGGATGAAATCTACAGCGAGTAAACCGTGAGGCACTCATTTTGCTTCACAGATCGTCGAAGGGGTTCAATCCATTCAAAAAGCCTCATTCGTTCACATTAACTGATTAATAAAAGGGTATTCTCCATATCCCTGGTGCGTGACAAAGAGGGGCGAAAGCTGACATAAGACAGATGAAAGAGAGGAGGAAGTGGGGGATAAGAGAAGATCATTTGAAAGCGGTCGTGAGGAGAAATTGTGTTCCGTAATAAAATCAGTGAACGAATCCTGTCTGCAGATACCCAAAGCCATAAACACTACGGCTTTTCAATCGTTCCCAAAGTCGTCACTCGAATCCACCAGACTACGAAAGGGTACCGAAGTAAGCATGCAGCGCACCCGTAGCGAAGTAGAAATCGGGTCGTACCTGTATTGTTTCAGCAGAGAACACTCCCCGCCATTTTCCAAGTCGATGTTATATAGATAGAAGAATCCATCTGAGGAGATGACCATGACTTGCGGCATTGTTCTAACATTGAAGGCGGTTACAATATTGTACGCGACACAGAAAGGTATGACTTACCCGCTCAGCGCGACGACACACCGTGAACCACTCGTCGGTATCCTCAAGAACGCAAAATCCCGAGACGGCTCCCACATTTCTGTCAGAGTGTTTGGTAGGTAACCACCCACTGATGAGGTTATGTTCTTCGTGAGGTGAAGCGATCGCCGACGCAGGCTTGATCTGGAGTTGAGCACCAGTTAAAGCAAGCAATAGTAGATGAGGGGAACGATGATACGTACGATACGCTTCCATTCTTCTTCTTGTCGATGAATGCTTCATATCCGCCGGACTCTAACCCTCCATCCCGACTATCTAAGGATCCAGAATCGCTCATCGGTGACTGAAGTTCCGTCTTCTGCTGCTTTTGTGGCCCAAGTTTGAAAATATGTACAGTATCGTGCGCCGAGCTGACGGCTAGCAATGTCGACATTACGTTGAAGTTCATAGAGTAGATCTTCGCTTCTCGCGTTCCCCGACGGAACTGGTACAATTTCTCAGCACCAGGGATACTCCAAACCCGAATAACGGTTCCCTTGTCCGACGAGGTAGCCAGGAGGGTACCCGTCGAGTTGATGGCTAGGAAGGATATTGGGGCTTTGTGTGCCTGGATGACGTTGGCAACTGTGAGCGTCCGGGTTGAGAACAGCAGGACGTCACCGGACTGGGATGCTGAAGCGGCCGGTGTTTGCGCAGACGAAGTGCTGGAGCCGGAGCTTGGAGAGGGTACGGGGGAAGGGTACGCGAGGTAGGAATTGTCTGCTGAAGGGGATAGTGCAGCTATTGCTAAGGACATTGCAGAATATCAGTCGCCGAACGGGTAAACGGGAAGGACTGCCTCACCATCAGGGTTGGGTGTTGTCTCTATCACATGGAGGAGTCTCATGTTCGAGATATCGTAAATATAGATTTCGTTCTCCAGTACTATAACAAGTGTTTTGCGGTTGAGTTTGACGGAAAGGATGGAGGAGGGGAAGAGCAGTTCGCAGATCATAGATTGTCGCTGAGAAAAGAAGTATGTTAGATCGTTGCACCGGGTCAATTACGCACATAACAATGTAACCCTATGCCGCAGAACTCTCATCGTCCATACAACCCACTTCAACCCTTACAACGACACCAACGCTAGCTCACCTTAGTATTGACGATCTGCAACTTCCGAGGACTTGACTGGGGATGATCCGCAGCTCCGACCAACGCGATCAGCGACGTGCAGAACAGCATTTCGACAATACCACGAGCTCCATCGCCTGAATTACCGCAGTTCCAAGTCAGCACGTTTCCCGACCGCGGCGGCTTACGGACAAAGCTAACTCACTCATTGTATATACCTTTCCGAAGGGATCTACGTTGGTAATACTGTACCCTTTCCGTGTACCGACAGAGATACACCTGGCATCCATGAGTAAGGTTGCAGGTGGCCACTGACCATAATTGGTGAACTCACGTGAAGTCCTGGTTGAAGTTTGCGAACAGCATATTCGAGTTCGTGGCCATGGTCTCAGCCACGATGTTCGAGTGCCAAGTCCCGAATTCGAGAGAGGGGAAATATTTTGTCGGGAGGTCGAGTTCAGAAGAAGGCGAGTCAAGTTGCAGCTGGTCGGGTGAAAGGTGTGTTAGACGCCCATTACCCAGGATGCAAATAAACGCCAAGAGGGAGATAAGATTAGATGTGCCGCCGGCTCAGGCAGATCCCTTAACCTCTCCCTCCTCATGCTTTCACAACAAGCATTCGTGGGGTGGCTGGTCATAAGAAACGGGACAACAACTAAAGATACAATGTAGACTATATACGAGAGCAAGACAAGCACAAGAACATTCAGTCTCTACTCCTCCATCTCATCTCCGCTCTCCATCTCCTCATCACTATCACTATCCTCACCTTCCGCAACGTCAATAGGATCCAGGTTGATATCGTGGTCCGCGCCCATGTACGAGTCACAGATGACATACAGCTTCAGGCTGTGCGTACCCTTCGGCAATGTGAACTCGAGCTTGACAGCGAGGTTCTTGTTCACAGTGACGCGCTTGATCGACAGGAGCTGACGGGTCTTCGGGTCACCGACGACGCACCACCAATTCGCCAACTTCTTCGCAGGGTAGAATGGCGCGACAACGGTCTGATCGTCGCCACTTGCGTCCTCCTCGTCTGCATCGCGAGTGAGGGAGACAGTGAGCAAGATGGGGGATCCTGCGGTGTAGTCGCCCTTCGCGAGCTCGAAGTTGACGTCCAAAGTGGGGTATGAGTTGACAAATGCTGCGACGTCGTGCCTGTAGGACATACATCAGCCGTTATTGTCGAAGAACGTACAAAGACACTTACATCTGACGTGCGTTCATCTGAAGCAGCTCATTCCGCTTATCATCCTCCAATTCCATGATATCGTATACCGACTCAACACCAGCATCCTTGCAACGCTTGACAACGTCAGGTTCAAAGTGAGGGATCTGTTTCAACGGCGAGTCCGTCTCCCAACATGCCTGCACACACATCTGAGACAGATCCATCGCACCCAGCGCATTCAGCCATGCGTTTGACGACATGACGTCAACACACGCTGAGAGCAAGTTGAGGACCTTCTCGAGTACAATGACCTGGTCGGCAGCGAGATCGGGTGGGAGTTGTAGGCGGGAGAAGTGCGCTTGGAGAAGTAGGAACGTTTTGAAGTGGGGTGCTTCGAAGTCTGCACGGTCCAACTTCACGGGTACTCTGTCGTAGATACGGCGGAGCAACACATCTTCGTGGCGACGGATAGGTATTGACTCGAACTCGGCTGAGGAAGAAACGACCTCGAGCAGACCCTTCAACTTCGTGCGCTCCTTCAACGACAGCGTATACACCTCGACGGTCACGTCTGAATGACTCGTCAGATACGAATGTCTTACACAGCTGACAAAATCACTCACATGAGATGTTGTAGTACGCTGCGATCATGCCCAGGTTGAGCGGTGACACGTCCATCTCGTCTTCAATTGAGATACACTTGGAGTTGACCAGGTCATTGAGGGTATTTTCGACTAACTCTGACAGGTGGTCAGAGAGATGTTGGTGGCTGACATTGTGGAGGTTATAGTAGTTCGGGTTTTGCGTCATACGACGGTAGAAGTATGTCCAGGTCAAGATATCCTAGAGCAAAATGACCATGAGAATGTGCTGGTATGACATAGCGTTCGAAAACGTACCATGGCGTCCTGCTTGTTCTCAATGGTTTTCACCGCAATCTCGGCCAAGAAGTAGTCGTGAAGCATGTGTGTGGGCAGATGAGACTCGATAGGGAGTCCTTCCGCAAGGAACTTCTTGTAGAACTCCTTTCGAGTTTGCTGACACATGAGAACGCATCGACTCTTGTCATCCTCGGTTGGTCGGCAGGCTCGTCCCATCATCTGAAGAACGTCCATGACGGGGTAGTCCACGTAACGATGTTCCTTGCCTTCGTAAAATTGCACGCCCATGATGATGACCATGTAACTCGCGACAGGGAGACTCCATGCTGTATCCTATGTCAAGAGTATTAGAACCTGAGAACGATGCATGGTTGGGCCACATTACCTTTGACGCAATCAAAACTTGGATGGCACCAGACTGGAACAACCGCTCGACAATTCGCTTGTCCTGCTTGTCGAGCGCTTCGTGGTAGTAGCCAACACCCTGTTTGAGGATCTCAACCAGACCCTTGTCGTTGACATGGTCCAGATGGGGTTGGAGGTCTTCAAGCTCAATGTTCAGGAAACGGCTTCCACTATCGTCAGCACCACAATGAGCGAGGATGTCGTCCGCTGTCAGACGACACTGGCGGCGTGAGGGCACGAAGATGATCACGGGCTTTGTCGGTGAGTGCTCGACAATGGCCAAGTAAGCTGGCTTCGACATTGCGATCATGAGGGAGGGGAAGTGAGGGATCTGGAAGCTTTGAAGGTGGATATCCATATCCAATGGACGGGCACTAACAAAGTAATTGAGCACATGCTACGTGGTCGGAGAGGATTAACATACCTGGGAGGGAAATTGAAAATAGCATGTGAAGGAGCACCCATCCACTCGCCAAGATCACGAGCATTGGCAAGAGAGACACCACAAGCGACGATACGCGTCTTGATCTCCGTTTGAGCAGATACATACCGCGTCCGTGAGATGACGACTTCATAGGTTGGGCCAACTTCACCACCAATGAGCTGCACCTCGTCCGCGATCAGAAGTCCGATGGTCTGAACATTCTTGCGCTGACGCCATCTTCTTGACAGAACATCCCACTGAGACGGCGTGCAGACAATCAGGTCACCCTTCTCCAACAGGCGCAAGTCCGCACTGGTCTCGCCGGTGAGGCTAACGATCTCCTTTCCACCCTGCACCTTGCTGAACTTCGCCCGCCACTCTGCTACACGCTGGTCAACCATCTCCTGGTACGGCTCGATGCAAACCGCGCGCGCCTGGTCACGCTTGCTCCACAAGCGCATGAGGGCAAACTCGGCACAGATGGTCTTGCCACTTCCGGTTGGGGCTCCAATGAACACGTTGTCGTCTGTGGTGTAGAGTGCTTGGAAGACCTGGGTCTGGATCTTGTTGAAAGTCTGGATAGTCGACGAGTAGATGCTCTCGAACTCCTTGTTGTGAAGGGCCGACAGTGGCAGTTGCTGCAGATCGAGCAGGGGCGTGGGTGGAGGGAACTTCTCAGGGAGAATAAGATGCTTGAAGGAGATAGGGAGACGGGTCTCGGCATGAAGCCAGCGGTCAGAGATGAGGGAGATGTAGTAGTTCGGAGGGACGGGCTCGAACATGGGGACGGTGAGGGTGAGGTTGTGCTCGTCCTGGGCATACCGTTGGCGAAGGACGAATGTATCGTGGAAGAGAATGATCTCGCCATCAACGTCTTCGACCATGATCCAGAATGATTCAGCGGCCCCATGAATCTTTTCATCCCACTGGAAATCAGGGATGATAGTAAGATCAATGCGGAGTAGTGAACGTGTGATAGGTTGGACTTGGGCTTGCAATCTGGTTATTCTTGTGAATACACGGTGCGTAAGGTGATAGATGGGACACTCACTGAAGTTTGGGGAAGTTGTGTACAAGACGGTAGACGAGTTTACCAGCGTTCTGCACGCCAATCAGTTCTCCGATTTCCGGTGGGTTCTAGAAGAAAGAAAAATCGGTCAAATGGATGTAGCTCCAAAGGCGGGAACCCTACCAAGTCAAAGTAGCGATACCAGGGCTGTTACAAATCGTCAATTTAGATTTTCTCCAACAGCAAAATTTGAACTCACGAATTGTTTGCTCTCGGCTTTGCGAACAATATCGGCGGGCAAACCCTTGAATTGGCGCAGAGGTGTCATTGAACTCCACCTAAAAGCGAGTAGTTAGTCAAGGGCACAGTGGCAACGCATGGTGAGAACGCACATCCTCCGTTCAACCATCTTGCAAAGGTCCAAAGCAGCTTTGGCGGGAACTGACCAGCCCCGCTTCAAGCAGATTTCGAACATGGCGCGAAGTATACTGAGAAAAGGCTATCAGTCAATTGAGTGGAGTTGTATTGATGTCAGAAACACGCACCGACCAGCGGATTGTTGAACGTAGACCATGTCAGCGACCAAAGCGAAACCCTCCAACTTGAGTTGAGAGATGTATGCTTGAAGGAGCACATTGATCTTGGCAGCGGGTTCTTCCACAGTCTCCTTCACAGGGATTGGGACTCGCTCGAGAAGCTTACTAAGCTCGAGTTTCTCCTGTATATGGGTTAGTATGAGTACGCCGGGATAGGAAACGTTTGGGGTGACGTACGTCTTGTCGTACTGGAAGGAGCTTGAACTCGTTGGACAATGCGAAGACACGGAACAGCTCAAGTGTTGTCATAGTCGGCCGGAGGTGCTGGTTGTATGTCGCCATGGAGTTGTACGTCACGTAGTAGTGGGATGCAATGCGACCAAGCTCCGTGCTCTGGAAGCGACCAGAAGCACGCTCGTACTTGATCAGATGGCACTTCTCCAACAAGGCGGCCGCAGTATGGACAATATCCGCCCGTTTCTGGATGAGTGATGGGTCATCATCTTGGTAGTCGACACCAACGCTATAGAGCACGGGATCCTTCAACATACGAACATACCTATAAATAAGTGATTAGTGACGGTGCGATGTATGAGAGAGTCATGCACATACAGGTACGTATATCCAAGCCACTGAACAGCTTCATCACGGTTGCGGATGGTTCCAAGCACGATCTCTGCATTGAGGTTATCTGCCAGCTTCGCAACGAACTGGGACTCGATAGGAAGTTGCTGGTTCAATAAGCTGAGGTAGTACTGGAGCTCAGAGTGGTTGGTGATGATGATGCCCTCTCCGTACGTGTCGTATTGCGGACGGCCTGCACGACCAAGCATCTGGAGGACGTCCTGTGACGAGAGCTCGACCCAACGGCCCTTCTCAGGGTTGTAGATCTGGGTGCCCTTGATGATGACCGTGTGCGCGGGGAGATTGACTCCCCAGGCTAGAGTCGCAGTACAGACGAGGACCTGGAGGTGACCGTCGGCGAACAATTCTTCGACGAGACCACGGTCCTCTCGAGACATGCCGGCGTGATGGATACCAAAGCCGAATTGGAGCAAATCCTTAAGGTTGGGGTCTTTGACATTAGCGGCCTCCTCAAGCAGGACTTCACGAGTGGCGCCTTCGGGTTTGACGAACTGGGTAATGGTCTCCTTCTCGATGGCCATGTCGCGGATGAACTTGGCAGTCTTCGCTGTCTCTTTGCGGGAATGCACGAAAACTAGCGTCTGGTTCTTGCCGGCTTGGTCCAAGACCTTCTCGTAACAAACCTCGTTCATGACCTGATAACGCTTGATAGCCTTCTTCTCTGTGACACCGATGAACTGCTGCTGAAGGGGGCAAGGGCGAGAGGACGCGTCAAAGTAAAAGAGACCTTTCTCGGGGTCCACTCGGAGGAAAGTTGCGACGTCTTGATAATTGGGCAGCGTTGCAGAGAGACCAACCAAACGGACGTAATCTCCTGTCTGTTCCATCCGCCTGATGGTTCTGGCAATGATACTCTCCAGAACCGGTCCACGCTCGTCGTGTAACAAGTGGATTTCGTCAATGATGATAAGGCGAACGAGGTTCGTATAGCTGGTATCCGTGCTCTTCCGCGTTATGACGTCCCACTTCTCCGGCGTGGTAACGATTATCTGTGTCTCTGAAATCTGCTGCTTCGTCATTTGCGAGTCGCCAGTCAACTCTCCTACTTTGATCCCGAAGACTCCAAGGCGAGAACTGAAGTTGCCAACCATCTCCTGGACCAAGGCTTTCATCGGAGCGACGTAAATGATCTTGAATGAGTCCAGATCGAACTCGCCAGTCTCGTCGTTTCGGTATTTCGCCAATTCATTCAAGATAGTCAACATAGCCACGTTGGTCTGGGATGAAAGGAGTAAGCAACTTTATGTGTTCTAGGGAGGAACGAATTACCTTTCCGGCACCTGTGGGGGCACAAAGAAGGATGGGTTCATCAGTGCCGAACGCGGTGGGGAAGAGTTTGCTTTGGACTCGGTTGAGATTCTTGATACCCTTGAATCCTTCCTGGGCCCAAGGGGGCAGGTCAGTGATGGGGACGAGATCGCTGGCCTGGAGAGGGCTGCGTTTGGGTACAGGAACATGGATCTCCTCGTAGCCTTTCTTCGCCCGTTTGAACGATCCCTCCGGCAGTTTGCACTTCTTGTTCGACATGAGATGTCCACCTTGACTGAAAGCCATTCCCTCCAAGTCGACCGTCCTCTTCGGCTGAACCGTGGAACCTGGAGCAAGTGTCGCAGTTTTGGGCACAGTCCCGACGGCAGGCTTCTCGTCCACGTCCATAGCATCCGCTGCATTGGACTTCGCCTTCCTGTCACCGGCGAGCTCCCGCAGAATCCACCCCAGACCCTTCTCCCGCATCGCGACCTCCACATTTACCCGCTCGTCGGCGTCACTACGCATGAGTTTTGTGCACCAAACGATCACGTCTCGGTTCTTGAGGAACTTTGTGATGACATGGAAGCTCTGGTATTCGAAGAGGTCCATAAGCTGGTTTTCGCAGTCACGGAGGTTTGACTCGGAGCCAAGGATAGTCAATACGGAGGAAGCTTTGTCGGCTGCGGTGAGAGGATCGGGGTACACCTCAGATATTTGCCGCTGAACCCAGAAACCGTCGATAGAGTGCGGCGACACGATGTCCTTGTCCGCTCGTTCGGTCGTACGCCGTGCCGAAGAGCCTCCGCCAACTACGAGTTCATCGTCCCCCTCCATATCCTCGGGTACATCAGGCTCTTCCCCACCACCACCTTCACTCTCCTCATCGGAGTCTTCTCTCACTTCGAATCCCTCATCCTCCTCCTCTTCCTGCTCCTCCTCGTCGAATACCACCGCCACGCCCATCTCGTCGTCAATCTCCGCGTCCTTCCTCTCCGTGTCCGGGTCCACGACTGCCTCATCCTCGGCGCCGTAGTCCGTGATCTTCTTTGAGAGGTTTACCAGCTGCGAGAACGACTCGTTTGATATTGAACCCAGGATCTCCTCTACCTCCTTCTTCTTGTCGAAGTCCTTCATGTTCTCGTTTTTGAGGGTCTCGAGCACTGTGTCCGCCGCGCTACGGACTACATCCTGTGCCTGGTCACCGAGGGACTGGTGCACAGAAGAGAGAATAAGCTCGTACACTTCTCTGGTTTCTGTAGTCCGAGGACGGTACGTGAGTCCCTCCACGTCCTGAGTCGCCTCGATGATGTCCGTGTAGCCAAAGCCTGCGTCAGCGGCTCTCCGCCGGGATGCCTTCTCAGCACCCTCTTGCTTGGCGTCAGCAGCCTTTTTCTTCTTCTTGTCGAGGTCTTTCGGTGCTTCTCTCTGCACTCGGGAGCCCATCTCGCGCGGGTCTATACGACCAGCAAGAGAAGTAGGTGCGCCATCCGGTTCCTTGTCGCGGCGAGGAAGAGCGGAACGATCCGCAGTGAGGACCAGAGACGAGATGGCGGCATAGTTGTAGCCCGAGAGATCGCGCTTGGCAGCCATGGTGGGTGGTTTGTCGTCGTCGGGCACAGCGACGAGAGGTTTTAGAACGACGTTTGGCTCATTACGCGCTTCGTGTGTGTGTGGAAAATCCGAGCGGAGATCGAAACATAACATCACGTGACAAACGCGTCCAACAGGTTCAACGCGGCGTGGACGTTTGACAAGGGGCCACAAACCGGTTACACCCTTGAACTCAGGCCCACCCGTCACTCTCTGGAATGTAGGTACAATATCTCCGAGCATGGACAAGGATGAATCCCTGCACCATTTGATACGCACCACTTACCGTCAGGTGTGGAAGGAATACTACGCATGGGAGCAGGAATATTGCAGGAGAGCTCTCGCGTCGTTAGCTTCACCAAATGCGCAAGAAATACTAAGCAATCTATCTTCTCCGTCCCCGACTCATCTGAATGCTGCGGACAACCGTCAATCCTCCATGACAGAGTTATCATCGGATGGACATGCACTCACGATGCATGATTTGGATGGGGGTGCCACTCCCACCATAATCCAGTGCGACTCTGTTCATGTCGAAAGCATGGCCCCATCAACGCCTTACGAGTCGGTGGCTCCGCTGAGCCAGAGTATTCGTCACGGAGACGACCCGAGTTGCATGCCATTCATCCCATACGCCGAAACTCCGGAATTCGACTGGAAAGCGAACGTTCAAGAATACACGGCAGGTACCGCGTGGCAGGATACAATGCAAGGGCAAGACCCAGACTGTACGTAGGACCATTTCCACATTCTTTGGCGGAGAAACTAATCATATATACAGTGAGCTGTATAATACTTGAAGTTGCGCGAAGACTACATCATGAGCACGGCCTTCAACCCCAAACGCTGGACGCGACAAAAATACTTCCGCTACAACTCTGTTGGACGCAAACACAACCAGGACTGTTGTCTTTGGTCAACCAAACGTACTCGATTTTACTCAAGTTCCCCACAAATATTGACACCCCATCCCAGAGATTTGCTCGCTTGGTCATCAGCACCTGGGGAACTGCCACCTGGTGCTGTGCCGCCAGAAAGCAATATGCTTCGTCATAACTTGCAGAATATGATTACCCTATTCTGTCCAATCATGAATTGCGTACAAGCGTCATGCATCTCACATGGTGCGTCTTTCTGCAGCTTACATTTTCCAATCTAAGTGTGCATATTAGTCAACAGTGGACGTGTTCTGCCGGAGAACATTACGACCTCCGATGGCGTAGAACTGGCGCATTTGGATCTGAAGCCCGAGGCTCCTTGTGGCTCGGAATGTTTCTTGCTGAAGGTACTTCACCGTGCGCCACTATACTCGGTACATGTCACTGAAAGTCTCACTCAATTATAGGGGTGGACAGGGCCCGCTGAGCCTTGGTCACAACTTCAGCGGTCAGACTTGAAGCTAGTTCTGTCATTAGATCCAGAGTCTCATTCGTTGCCTTGCGACCTGGCAGTTATCTGTCGCAAACCCTGCCACGAGGTATCCGTTCACTTACCCTAGTCACCGAACATAATAGCCTGTCTATTCTCAACCTGATTTACTAGGTTAATTTCTATGCTCGCGAGCTCATAGCAAGCACCGCAATACAGCCCTCACAATCTCACAATGTCATGCTAAGACCAATATTCCGTAAGGGTTCACCAAGTTGTGCCGTTGGTATTATCCTCATCATGTATTCCTATAGGTGACTACAATCCGCAAGAATTCACACCGTACGTTCCCGAATACTACTCTGGAGCATGATGGAATGACAAAAGATGCGTCTCATAACAGAGTATCGCCTTGTCACCACGCTGGTCCTTGTAGCGAAAGCTCGCAGTGTGAATGTTTCATCCAGCATCTCCATTGCGAGCGTAACTGTGGATGCAGCGCCGATTGTGAGTTCACTATTTTGATACTCGTTGGCTTTCTCTGAATGTATATTAGGTGTACGAAGGTGGAGGGGATGCAAATGCGGTTCGAATAATCGCGCTCGCGCAAAGGGATGCGGTCCAAAGTGCCCATGTGTCAGAGAGGGGAGAGAATGCGAGCCGGATTTGTGCTTGCACTGTGATTTCATGTGAGCAGTGTATCCGGATAGGCAGAGATGACGGATCTGACACGTTCATTCTATCTCAGGCCACTAAATACCCAGTCCGCTCAAGCGGATACCTGCCAGAATTGTCAGTTACAGCTAGGATATTTCAAGGCAAGAGCGCACTTTTGGAGCCATGGCATCGTTCTGATTGGAGTAAAATCAGGCCACGGAAGTCAGGAAAAGCGAATGGGGGCAAGGTCTCTTCCTCCTTGAAGACGCTAAGGCCGGAGAGCTTATCATAGGTACGAAGACATTCCGTTAGTCAAATGATCTCGCCCACTTACCGTTGAGCATCTAACCAGAATACCTCGGAGAACTCATACTTGAGCCGACGCTGATCACCAGAGAGTATGTACTCCTGCTATACTGTCGACAACCAACATCTGACCAAATTGATAGTCAAGTTGCGAGATTCCGAGGACGCAACTATGTCTACGGTCTCGATAGTGAATTTAACGTGGATGGCTCGAATGCTGGTAACGCATCGCGTTTCATAAACCATTCGCGAACTGAGAGGAATTGCGATGTGAAAAGTATGTATGGGGTTCACTCTTCGAAGTTTATGGAGGCTGATGATACCCTCCTCAGTACATCTTGTGAATGGGGACCATAGGCTCGGTGTATATGCTCGTAAGTCCATTAGAGCTGCGTAGACCTCAAGTGGGGGTACTTATCTTGAATTCATGATCACGCAGTGAACGACATGAATGCTGGTTCAGAGCTGTTCTTGGACTACGGGAACAGTTTCTTTGATCAAGGTACCCAAGACGATGATGCATAAATATTTTATTGCACAAGAGGTCTCTCAGTCTCGCTCAGCGAGTTCAAGTTGTGACTCTCGTGGGTTCGTGGGGGCATTGGGATACCGACGAAGGTTATCTATCAATAACTGTTATAACAACTGTCATACTGGAGTTGTCGTATTACTTCCTCAGGCCTGTTACATAGATGGAAACAAAGATATGAACAGTTAGACTCGCACAAGGCTCGTGTCTTGAGTCAGCATGCTGACAAGGAAGGATTGAGCCTGAGACGCCATTCATTTCAAGTCGCTCCTGGGCCTTCGCTCACGATTTACGAACGTAGTACTGAGAGAATGTCTGGAGATTCCTCAAACCCTATCATCGTGCGCGAAAGTCCAGCATCTTCAAGCGTACCCCGCGTAAAACCCTCGCCCAAACCTAAACTGATACGTGTACCTTTCGAGTACACACCGAGTGACGACGGCACAGATGAAAACCTGCTGATCCTATTTCACGGGCTCGGTGCGTTGACTCCATGCCTACTGAAATTTGATGATCATGACTGACAGCACTTGTAGGTGATACACATATTCCATTCGCGCGGTTAGGGAAGCAACTGAAGCTTCCGCAAACTGCGACGCTTGCGTTGAGAGCCCCCGATCAGTATGTTGGACATCCTGTTTCTCTTCATCGACTGATGACCTTGGTGATGATCCTTAGAATCCCATACCTCTACGAACAGGCGTTCCAGTGGTACGAATCATTCGATCCCCTTGGCGAGATGATCAAACATCCCAATCCAACATCCGCATACAATCTTCTCCACAACGTGTTCAAACACCTGACGGAGGACTGTCAGTGGCCACCGGATCGGGTCCACCTGTTTGGATTCGCTCAGGGAGGCAGCGTCGCGACTGAATTTGCACTCAAGTGGTGGAGTGCCGAACTGGAAAAGCAACGACAAGCCCAACTGAAACCGGTGGATGGAGAGGGCGGGGATGCTAGTTCTGACTATGTCCCGAGACCTTTAGGGTCCATCGTTACCATCGCAGGGGCACTCCTCGAATACCCTACCCTCAAAACACCTTGTCCCACTCCACTACTCGCATTTCACAGACCGTCGTCAGAGCAAACTCTTCTCCTGGACAAATCCCTCCGGGATTTCAAGAAGGCGTTTAGCAGCGTCTCCGTGGTCAGTTTTCCGAAGGAAGAGGGGATGCCGAGGTCAAGAGAGGAATGGGAGCCTATCATGAGGTTCTGGAGTGAGAAATTAAGTAGGAGACAGGTGGAAGGGTTATACGAAGTGATGTCTGGCACCACTCCTATTCCCCGGTAGGTAGTCATATTATATCGAATACTGGGACCTTCGTGCAGAACAATAAGCAATGCAAAATTCTTTGTGAGTTCGAGTGGATGAGTGGATCGATTATACTACACTAGATATGACAACAACAAGAGAGATGAAGAAAACTGGCAAGTCATTTGGATACAAGAGGATCAACGATGATTCTACAGTCCGAGTCAAGATGATAAAGTGCTACATGGTCTACATCGCACACCAGGGTTTTCCGTACCGGTCATGCAGACTAACGAAAATCTCCATCTCCACGCCAACGAGATTCTGCTTGAATTGCAAAACTGTGTTCGGCCGCGGTCCCAGAATGACAGCAACATACGATATCTTCTTCACCCCCTTCGACATTAGCCACTGGAGGCCACGCGTCGACACCTCCAGGTCGCGCTCCGGCTGCGCAAAGAACGCTTCGAAGACGATGGCGGAGTGGTCGTTGGCGTTGTACGAGAGGAAATCGAAAGGCGGTGTCAGACACGAGCGAGGGGTGTTGAATCCGCTGCGAAGTGGGTTCCTGGTGGTGACGGCGAGGAGCGTATCCGAATCACCCTGGGGAGCATCCGGGTCGTCTGCGCTCACGTGGACCTTGACATTCTTCGGAGGTGGAGGCGAAGGTCTGGGAGGCGGAACTTCGGCTGGGTGGGCAAGCCACCTGTAATAGTCATCGGTCTGCTTCTGGGAGGCGTTGACTAGTTGTCGTGCCGGGGCCGCCACCGGTGTCATCGGGACAAGTTCATACGGAGTGAACGGAGTGAAGGGCGTAGGAAGGACTACGGGAGACGCAATAGCGTCACCGAAGGCGAGGTGTTGGTCCGTCGAGATGTGGACTGGAGGCTCCGACTCGAAACCGATCCGAAGCCACGTGTTCGGGCGGTCGGAGTAGTGCTCAATAGATGGAACAATGTACCTGGAAATTGCTCGACGGTCCGTCTTTCTCTCGTCCTCGTCCGACATGTTGTTGACAACGCCGACAGGAAAACTCCCTCCTTGTCGGAAGTACTGGAGGATCACAGATTGGAGAACATATTCCACAGGAGCGTAGAAGGTATCTACCAGCGTCGGGACGCGTTGATGGCCTCCCGTCTCCAAGACATTGGCAGCATATCGGTTCTTGATAGAGACCCGAGGGATATCCCGCCTCACGGACGGCTCAATAACCAATAGCTTGTAAATGTCACCCTTGGATTCGTTTCTCTTCATCCTGTACACAGCCTCACCCAGTGCATCACTTGATTGGAGTTGTGCTGCAAAGTCCAATGCCGAGTAATGGAAATGAAGCGGAGACGCTTCGGTGAAGATGGCGCGAGGCGTAGGTCCATATCGGTCGAAGTTCGTTGCAATCTCAGCTTCGGACAGCTGAGATGCCGAGCCAAGCGGTGTATCTCTCCTAGGAATTCTGTCTGTCAGAAGTCAAGGAATATCCAAGGGGTGTCTGCTTACGCGGCAATAAGCTCGGGAAGCGACCAAGGCTTCAGGAAATATCTGGTGGTGATCCGACTTGTATGTCCCATCCAGTCCAGTCCACCGTGGCCCGCACAAGTGGCTTGAACGACGAAGACGTTGAGATCCATGATGTGACCCGCGACGCCGGGAGACGAGACATTACTGTCAACGAGACACCACGTGGACCCAGGAAGGTGAAAGGATAGTTCCCGACAGAGGGCACTTGTGGGTTCGGGGACCACAAACGCACCATCTCCCGTGAAGACGATAAGATCTCTCTCACCGCTTCGCCAAATAGTTGTGCGACTATTTACCAAACGGTGATAGAGCACGTATCGCAGGAACATCGATTTCCCTGTGCGATCATCGTCAGTATACAGAGAGGAAATAAAAAACGAGGACGTACCAGTCCCATTTTGTCCGAGAATCGCAACCCCGCCACCTCTGTCCTCAAAGCCATCTTTGTCACCCGGCGTGAAAATGTCAAAGGACTCAGTCGGAAACGAATCTAAGTCGTCCGAAGTATCGAAACCATGGTTTAAGGTGTTCCGAGGGTCCTTGCTGAAATTATTAATGGTATGCAGCGCCTCGACATATTCTTGCCTCACGAAAATGTGAGAGATGTTGTCGCAGGACGTTAGGGGTTCCATCCCAGATAGAGCCGTATAGTGTCTAGGAATTTGACTAGTCACTGGGCGAATGTGCTGTGGCGCAGGGGTGTCGCGGCGCACGGAAGCTGGCGGAAGTCGAGTTGAAGCGTCGGCGGTCTGTGTCCCCCAAAGTCTCTCATGTAGCTCAGCGATTGGGCTTGTCTCGATGCTGAGTTTCCGCATGTGGTCAAGAAGTGACATGTTCAACTTTCGCTACAGCGCTATGATCAGCAATACAGGACGTGAATCGATAGCTAATCACCGTCTCACCTGGTATTAAGAGCACGAATCGTCGAAGGAGGAGGTGAGGATTAGATGGGGGGATGAAAGAGAAAGGGTTACAGACGAGGGCGAGAATGAACCTTGTTCTCGTGGATCCCTGGAAACCTTGAATCCGAATCCAAACGGGAAGCGCTGCTGCGTGGGTGTGGCAGAGCAAACGATGGCGAGATCAGAGGACCTCACATGTCCATCAGCATTGCCGTGAGCTCTGGACGCAGAATCAAGGATTATCGCATCCAAATCGTCCAGCCGATGCCAGGGAAGCTCTGCGGAGAAAGGCCACCTGGCATCACCCACAGTCACCAGAGACGCAATGCATTGTCCTCGATGTCGTCGCGCAAAGTCCCTGCAAACGGCACCCTCGGCTGACACGCCGCAGCGATCTATACGTACAGTTGTCTTTTGTGACTTGTTAATATTATCGTCCTTGCAACATCGCGAAAGGATTTTGAGCAATTCCAGAGACTTGGACTGAAGTGAACCGTGGTAAATCGCTAAGCGCCCATAGATCGCGGCAATCTGTTGTCCTTTTCCTTCGTTCTCAACGCCACACTCGGCGATATTCAGAGGATCAAATCACCTTGTAGTGAGTACAATCCTTACGTTGTTGGTAAAGGTGTAACTCCCCGCGATCTCAGGTCGGACTTGAGTCGGAGCTTTCTTTTGGTTCGTGCTTGAAAACGATTGTGCGCTGACTTCGTCCGAGTCTTATAGTAAAACCCCACGTCATCATGTGAAAGGTGACGCTGTATCAATCTCCAGAGGACTTCGTATCTCGAGAGCGAATTCGCTGTCAGTTCCAGAGACTGTCTGCTTTGGGCGATGTAGGAGTGGCTGACAGTCCAGTTCAGATTCAAATCTCAAAATACTGGATGGTCAGCCTGCGCCCGCTGCTTCATCCTAACTCACTAAAAATCTCCATGCTCTACCTATACTAAACTCTAGGTTGACTCTATTACTGTCGAAACTCCTCCTCCGACGCAGGCATGCCGAAGGTCACTCTGAATGACATAGCCACCTCCATTCGAGATCTGGAAGTCGTATGGTATTCTCTCTGGGTCAGGGCTTGGGTGGGAGAGGACCCCCTCTTCGTTCCCCTAAATAATTCCGCCAACAAACAAGAAACATGGTTCAGCGAATCACTGGGCGAAGAATTTCGCCGGCAATTCAAGGCCAATGGGTTTCTCGTACGCGAGGATTACCGTCAGGGATTGGACGACATCGCGCATTACTACACCACGGCTACCTTCAGAGAAGACTCCTTGCTTCCGAACTCCCCGTCATCTTTCATCCCCCTCACACCGAGTCCTTCTTCCCCTACGATCCTTTACCCCATGACTCCGAATACTACTTCTCCTCGCTCGCCTTTGAATTCACCCACAAAGCCCGACCGTCGACGGGGAGACTACCTCCTGCGGCTTGGTCGTCATTCGTCTCTGGCTTTGACAGACACACATGTAGCACGGCATGACTGCGCTGGCGGCGTCCTCGTATCTGGCCAAGCGGAGATCGGTAAGCACGGCTCAGTAAAAGGAACGATGGGTTCTGACACGGTCCTACCAGGAAAGACGATTTTCCTCGCGTTTCTACTCTTGATGCGCCTCCGTGCGCATTTGCCAACAATATGGATCGACAACCCAGATTATCTGATATACTTCAACCACAACGGTGTCCACGAGATCCAGTTGTCTCGTCTGGACCCCGCAGCCAAATGGCGCATTTTCCCTCTCCCGAACACATGGGTCCTGTGCGACTCGAATTACGGGTTGGCAAAACCTCCATCGAAGATGTTAGCATTAGACCTTTTCACCGTCATTGCAGGGTCTTCACATCTAGATTGGTCGAGGAATTTGGCCGCGTCCTCGGGGATCGTGTCAAAGTGGTTTATGCAACCCTGGGAGACTTCAGAATTGATGGCAGCGTGCGTTATAAACACATCCTTAATTCTTATTGCTGACCGTGTTTCAACAGACAACCTAGCTGGCGTACGCTCATTACGGCTGAGGATATTCAGAAGTTCTGTGCGATCTTTGGGACCGCCCCCGGCATGGTCAGACGAAACGCCGAGATACAGCAGTCGTACGAGAACTTGATGCAAGACCTTACGGCGCCCATGACTTCAGAAGCCCTGGAGACAATAGTAGAGGACGTCGTTGGTTCTAACGTTCAAAGCGCAATCGCTTCTGGTGTATTCAAGATCGTGCCGTGTCGGGACCGCACCAAATGTCGTGTTGACCTCGTTTCTAAAGACATCTTGAAGCATATCTATCATCGGTGCTTGATCAAGCAGCCCAATAAAGTTCTAGCCATCTTCAGGAGTCTCTCGTTTGCCTACGATCGCTTCGCTCCATGTCTCTCCGGCTTCCTCCTCGAGAAGATCTACCACAACGTCTTCCTTCGCGGTGTCCAGACTGCGATATACCCCTTAGGCACTGTTCGCAACCCGGACGGTTCTGCTTGTAACCGCTGGCGACCTCAACCATATGACACAGAATCCGATCGGACGAAATGCTATCTGACTGTCTCTGCTGGAACGCGGCTCTCTCGGTTCATTACTGCTCCTGTATCCTCTCCTCGCGTCTGGTCTATCCACAAACGGCCGAACCACAAGACGATCTCACCTGTGCAATCCGTACCGTTCTACATGGCCGATCTGGTAACCTTGCACCATCCCCTCCATCGCAGTGGGTACTTCCTTCCGGACGGCACTATGCGCGCATCTGCGGATTCGTTTGTGCTCAACCTCAAAGATATGGAAGCGGTTGTCTTCCAAGTCGCTATGGACGACGTTCATCGGGTTGAAGCTTTGGGGTTCGTGATGCTCAGGAATCTAGGTGTGCTGAAGATCGTGTATGTGGCAGTGGTTCCCAAGGGTCGGCATGTTGAGTTTGTTGTGGATGAAAGGGTGGATAAGGAGGAACTGGTGGATGAGCAGTATATGGTAGAGCTGGACGCGCAGCAGCTGACGAGTGTGTTTCCTTGATAACATTACATATCACGAACGGCGTATGTGTTCTGTAATTTGGATATTCCTTCTATGAATACATTCATTGCCCAGATGAGCCTATAAGATTACAGGAGAGATAACAGCTAGAGACAATTATAAGCACAACGGAGGTTCTGGAAACTGAGCGAAACTCACAAATACAGTCAGAGTTACGAATACTACCAGTACAACAGAATACGGGATTAAGGTACTTCCATTCCATTCACCTTCACGGTGATCTTGTAGGGGAATGGGGAGATACCCTGTGCGACCGTTATTAGCGGCACAGCTGCTCGTCCAGTCTCAGAGGACGTGTGCGTGAGCATGGTACGAAGGCCCTTCGTAAGTGTAGCGGCAAGATCTGCATTGAACTTTTGACGTTCTGTAGTACTTTGTGAGATGGATGGAGAAGAGGCGTACAATCTCACGCACCTCTGTCTGTGGTAGGTTGCCGGATCTCCGCATTGATCACCCTATACAAAGCGTAAGAGACTGCAAATCACCAACAGAGATAATTGGGCGGACCACTGCTCCCACGGTACCTCTTCCTGTTCGGTGAGATTTCAATTGGCGTTGGAAAGTGAGAATCACGGAGGGTGGACGTACCTCTCCGACAAGAAACCATGACTTCTTTGCTCGCTTCTCCGAAAAGGTGACATCAATCTGCAGAACGAGTTAAAGCTACTGGAAAAGAAAGGGCATAATGATTAACGTACCGAACCCCGTTTACTCACTCCACCCTCGATAGCTTTCCAAAACGCGTCCACTTTCTGGTCCACCAGCATTTCGGTCTCGCGATCGTCAACGGCCGGCTACTATATCGTCAGATCTGGGCTCCTCTACGGAAGCTGGATGCGCACCATGGTGACATCGAGGACTTCAAAGGTCTTTGGCTTGACAATCCCAAATAAACGATGGAATAAGACGGAATGCAGCACTGCGCGAAGGACATCTTTAGCAGTGTTCCGGTCAAGAACCTAGCTATCCCTACATCAGATACTAGTTTTATTGGTATATGAAACGCTTACAAGGTCAAGGTTTATCACTGGCGTTGTTGTGCTCATCGTGGTCAGCGTTGAGAGCGGTTCACCTCGGTACCATGACCAGCACAGGACCCTAACCTCAGTTGATTTTAAATATCCGAAACCGGAAGGTACTTCTCACGCATAGAACACGTCCAGTAATTTGTTTCTTGAAATCTACCACCTTCGCCTCGCATTATCCTCCATCTCTTTCTCGTCTCTCTTTCCTAGAATTTTGTTGCCAAAAATGCAGGCAGGACAAACACCGGTGTTTGTGATGAGTGGGTTTGCTTTCTTCGCGAAGAACGACTGTATGTTGACCGTGATTTGGAACAGACACCGCGCCGGAGAGGCAGTCAGGACGGAAAGCACAGATCTCAAATATTACTGCGGCAAAGGTACAGGTCTACTCGCATACTATGGCTGTACCGAAGCTCACTTTGAGTTGTAGACCGTAGCAGACGTGATCCGAACATGTCTTGGGCCAAAAGCCATGCTGAAGATAATCCTGGATCCTATGGGCGGCATCCTGTACGTGCTTTTTTCGCGAATACTGATGATACGTATATTGATAGTACCTATACAGCTTGACGAACGATGGAAACGCCATTCTGCGAGAAATCGATGTCGCGCACCCAGCAGCCAAAAACATGATCGAGCTGAGCCGGACACAGGACGAGGAATGTGGCGATGGAACGACGAGTGTCATTATCCTTGGTGAGTTCAAGTGAATGCGTCGTCACCCCGTACAGTCTATTGACGACGCAATCAAAGCTGGTGAAATCCTTGCACAATCTCTATCTCAACTCGAACGCGACATTCATCCCGTTGTGATCATCTCCGCGTACAACAAGGCTCTTAAGGAGGCACTCGAGATTATCCAACGTATCTCCATCCCAATAGACACTTCCAACGACGACGAAATGCTGTCACTCATCAAGACCTCCATTGGTACAAAGTTCGTCATGCGATGGTCCGATCTGATGTGCAAGCTCGCGCTTCAAGCCGTTCGCACTGTCGCTAGCGACGATGCTGGCATTCAAACCGTTGATATCAAGCGGTACGCGCGTGTAGAGAAGGTCCCTGGAGGCGAGATCGAGCAAAGTCGTGTTTTGGACGGTGTCATGGTGAACAAGGATATCACGCACCCGAAGATGAGGAGAAGGATTGCGAACCCTAGGATCATCTTGTTGGATTGCCCGCTGGAGTACAAAAAGGGAGAATCGCAAACCAACATTGAAATCTCGAAGGAGACGGATTGGGCACGGATACAGGAGATTGAGGAGGAGCAGGTGAAGGCGATGGTGGACAAGATCTTGGAGTTCAAGCCCGATCTTGTCATCACGGAGAAGGGTGTATCTGGTATGTTTGCCTCCCTGCTATCGTGCACGGCTCTTAATCAGCTTCTTCCCCAAGATTACGCACAACATTTCTTGTTCAAGGCCAACGTATCTGCCATCCGTCGCGTCCGCAAGTCAGACAATAACCGGATAGCACGAGCAACCGGCGCCACCATTGTCAACAGACTGGAAGATCTCCGTGAATCCGATGTTGGCACCAAGTGCGGTCTGTTCAACATCGAAAAGATCGGTGACGAGTAAGTCATGCTCTCCAACACCCGTGTCCCATTCCTAATCACACATGGCATCTCAGATATTTCACATTCCTGACAGAGTGCAAGACGCCGAAAGCGTGCACGATCCTCCTCCGCGGCCCGTCCAAGGACATCCTCAACGAGATTGACCGCAATCTCGCCGACGCCATGTCCGTTGCTCGCAACGTGTTCTTCAACCCAACACTTGCCCCTGGTGGAGGTGCGACTGAGATGGCAATCAGCGTCGGCCTCCATGCCAAGGCGAGGTCAATCACTGGTGTTGAGGGATGGCCATTCAGGGCCGTTGCTGATGCTATGGAGGTCATCCCTCGGACGCTCGTCCAGAACAGCGGTGGCAATGCCATGCGTGTTTTGACTGAGTTGAGGGTATGTCTCCCCTGCTAATCGTTTTTTGAGATCCCAATCGCTGAGATGGTTGTTTGACAGGCAAAACATGCGAACGGAGAGCACTCTTGGGGCATCAATGGCGAGACCGGCAAGATCGTTGAGATGAAGGAGTATGGTCTATACGAGTCTGCTAGCGTGAAGGTATGTTTCCTCTCTACTTACCACCTACTCCTCCCTCGACGATAAGCTGACGATATGGTTATAGATCCAAATTCTCAAAACAGCCATCGAGGCTGCACGTGTTCTCCTCCGTGTTGATGATGTCGTTCAAGCCACTCGCAAAGACAGGGAACAGGGAGGTGGAGGAGGAGGTGCGCCTCCTCCGGAAGAAATGATGGAGGGTTGATCTTGTTCCGTGGTGATTATACTCACGATATTGATGTACGAAGATGGGTAAGAAGTTATAAAAATACAGAGCGTGTCGCAGATCCCCCGCCTAGGGATACCAACGTTGCCAGGGTCTACGAGGGAAGTAGGAGGATTAATAATCTTGGCCAACCTGAACCAGGAGTCTGCCATGCCAGTCAGACCAATTCCAAACCCGACCTTCCAACTCACGAACCTGGACAACCTCCGCCAGAGGGGTCCCGACCGCATCAGCACCGTCGCGGCGAATGGACCGGTATGCAGAAAGCTGTTGCCCACGAGGGATGACCGCACGAATGAAGATTTTGCCATGTCTACCCATATTTCGTAGACGGATTCTCCGCAGATCAGCCAAACAGTCGCTCAAGAGTTTCATGTAAGGGCTTGTAGAGCTGAAACTCTCCCGGATGGTTGATTTCCAAATGGACAAGAGTCTGGAGAGACCGAAGGACGGCAACTATGCTCTCTGCAAGTAGCCAGCGATCGAAGAAAAGTCACGAATACAAGGTATATGGTCTCCAGAAGTGGCTATTTCTATTGCTCAACTCACTTCCTTATTGCTCAAGCTCTCCAGTCCGCACTCGGATTTTTTGAACACATGTGCCAGCGTACCTTGAAAGGGTCATCTGCACTCTTTTTTGGTCATCTGTCATAAAGAACGAACGGCCAACGTGCGGTGGGCTCTGTCGTAGACGATGTTTTCTCATCGTTTCTCCCACAACGACATGGAGTGATTTCAGGACTGGATCGTCTGTGTGCAGCCAGGGAGTTTTACGGATGATTTATGTTCTGATTTCAGGTTTGCAGGGTTTGCATCACATACTTCATCAAGGAATCGTTGAAGATACGGCGTCTTCGGAAAAACGGTTTTTTTATCTTCCCCGCGTTGGCGGAACGAGACCGAGGTTAGAATGGTTCTATCTAAACGGCACTATGCATGATGCATGATGCATGATGATCACACAATCCCACCCATCCCGCTTGCGTTCCAGAAAGACCTGTGGTGCGTTTATACCGTCTTCTTACATGTTGGGAATTCCACTATACTATTGTAGATTGTAACATCAGCAAACTCAACGCCAATGTCGGCTCACGAGGAGCATTCCTCGTGTGTGTAAACTACTCCCATTGACCTTCCAGTTCTTCGCAAGCCCACATGGGTGAAAACACTTGGCCAACGGCTTGTCATCCGCCACTTCCCACTGCACTTCAATGGTCGAGTCGCGTATTATCGCGCAGAGTGGTATAAGAAGTCGTTAAAATATGTTCAAAGACCTTCAGTCGACTGTCACCGTTGGCCTTCAGCTTTTTCACTCGAAAGCACAAACATGCAGTTCGACACGTTGCTCAACTCTGTTCTTCTCGCAGTTCTCTCTGCAACCGCTGCCTCCAGCTCACCTCTTTCCCCTGGGGCCAAACATGCCACTCACCGCGTCAGGGAGATCAACCCCGACTTCAAGTTGGAGACTTTTCACCCACCGTCGAACTACCAGGTAGATTGGCTATACTGGAAGCGTCGTCATACTCAACCCTGGCCATTATTTTGCAGACGTTCGGCGCGGGTATTGACCATCCACTGCGCAAGCGTGGTGATGCCACAGTTGAAGATGCGGCTGTCGCATTTGTCAAGTCCCAGCTTGATGTCAATTCCGATGACATCAATGTTCGGTCAACCTCTGAAAACTCCGAAGCCAAGCACGCGTATGTTCAACAAAAGATTAACGGCGTACCTGTAGCCAACGCCGTTGCCAACGTCGCGTTCAACAAGGATGACAGAGTTATTGCGTTTGGATCGTCTTTCGTCAAGCCTCGTAAGTGCTCCGCATTGAAAGTGGTGTATCATCGTTTACCCTGGCTTTTAGAAAAGTCCGCTTCCTCAAGACCATCTGTCCCAGTTAAGGACGCCATAGCCACGGCTGAGCATAAGCTTAATGGCAAGTTTGATGCTGAAAACTTCCCCGCGCCGTCATTGGAGTATATCATCAAGCAGGACGGAAGTGCTGTTCTAACTCATGTATTCCAAGTGCGAAGCGTGGATGGTAGTTCATGGTACGAGGCATTTGTTGACGCCCACTCTGGGGAACTCGCTTCCGTGACTGATTTCCGCTCCGATGCTACGGTATGTCTCTTAGTCGTGACATCGAACAATGTCGAAAGCTAACCGGCTTTTGAAAGTACCGCGCTATTCCTATTACCCAGTCTGACCCCACCTCGGGATTCCAGAATTTGGTTGATCCCCAGGATACATCTGCTTCCCCTTTCGGGTGGCACAGTGATGGTACCCGAAGCACCACAAAAACGGAGTTGAGTGTCAGGATACGGGACTCCTCTCCAGACGTGTATTGATCAAATTGACTATAGCGGTAACAACGTCATTTCTAACTGGGGTGGCCCTGCTGGTGCCGCACGCCAAACTGGCAACAACCTCGACTTCATTTACGACTATTACCCTGGCGCAACTCCCGCCGACAACAGATTTCCAGCCATCGTGAACGCGTTCTATATCGTTAATACCGTTCATGATATCTCGTATAAATACGGTTTCACCGAGTCAAACTTCAACTTCCAGGAAAACAATTTCGATAAAGGTGGCAAGGCTGGAGACCGTATCACAGTTTACGTTCAGGACAGGTCTGGCGTCAACAATGCGTGGTTTGTCACCACGCCCGATGGTCAGGATGGAGAGATGCGGATGTTCACGTGGACCTTTACCGTCCCTGAGAGAGACGGTGCCCTCCAGAACGACATCCTTGTTCATGAGGTATGTATTCATACGACAATCCTTTGATTTGTGGCAAGTACTTATTACAATAAATAGAGTACTCATGGCATAACCGACCGAATGACTGGCGGTGGGACTGCTCGCTGTCTTCAAACGAACGAGGCTGGGGGACTAGCTGAAGGCTGGTCTGATGCTTTCGCTGAGTACGCCCGACCGCCAATATTCTCTCTCCGTTAACGAATAAATAGCTAATAACGGTATACAGATGGACAAAACAAACGTCTTCCGACGTCCCCGATTTCACAGTCGGTGCATATGTCATCAACAACCCTGCCGGTGTCAGGTCATACCCGTACTCCACGTCTGCAACGACAAACCCTCTACGGTATTCCTCCATTGCCACACTCGATGAGGTCCACGACATCGGCGAGGTATGGGCTAATACCCTTCACAACGTCTACGCGGCCCTAGTCAAGGCTCGTGGGTGGTCCAAGACCGCCAAAACCGACCCTACGTACGTTTCCTCATTTGGGGGCAGTCTCCGGTTAGTATTGCTGACACATTTGAAAATTGAAAAGTGGAACACAGGGAAACGTCGTCTGGCTCCACCTCTTTATGGACGCTCTCTCTCTGCAACCTTGCAACCCCACTGTTATAAATGCTCGTGACGCGTGGATTCAAGCTGATGTTAACCGATATGGAGGTGCGAACAAGTGCACTCTCTGGAAGGCGTTTGCCAGTCGCGGATTGGGCCAAAAGGCCGCTGACTTTAAGGATGACTCTACCGTCCCTTCCGGCTGCTGATTGAGATCGTTGGGTTCTTTGTTGAATCTTGGGAGATTAATTGTATGCAATGATAGAAATAGAGTCAATGACTCGTGTCGTTGTAGTTTTGCCTGTGATCCCGTCTTCCAATTCAAGTTTACGAGTAGAGTGTCTTCAAAGTTGGAGAAGTCAGGCGCATTGAATTTCGCCATAAATCTCAGTGGAGCTATCTGGCAGCAATGGACCATACGTGTTCTTGAGAGCGATGACACTGCCAGTGGGGAACTTGAATACATCTGTCTTGAATGTTATTATTTGAGTAGGGGTAGATGGGGCTGCGTTAATAGCGTACAGCCAAGCAGTCTTTATAGGTCACAGAATAGCCCACCTTGGGCCAGCTTATCTCGAGAGGACTTACTTGAGATGTTCGGTGTACGAAAGGGGGAATTGTTCAGGCCGGCATAATTTCAGAGAAAATCGCCAATGTGGCACGTCGTGAGATAGGGCCGATTGCTCAAACACCCGAGTGGTTTGCGTCGCGTACTTTGCACTGTCGCTGGCAAGAAATTGCTTCAGCAATTCGATTGTGGCTGATGATACATCATGATTGGCGAAGGAGTCTCATTGAATGAGTCCTGCCAGTGACCGTCTTGTCGCCGATTGTTCACCGGTAGTGACCGAGTGCAACCCGCTCGCTATCTCAATCTACAAGTGACCTGACGGGAAGATAATCTTGCTGCAGGTGTATTCCAACATTGCAGCAGCAACCAATATACGTCAATGAGAGGTACGTGAAGGCATGCAGGTGTGGGGGAAACCGGAGGCGACGGTCGTAGGTAATCATGTGACATTCTTTGGACTTTGAAACTCGAAGCATGAAGCTTGACTGGATAGCTTGACGTTTGGGTGGTCTATTCAAGAGCGTCCAAATGCAGGTAAGAAATACAGATACATAGACATCAGCTTGCGCACGGGTCATAAATGATAGTTCATAAGTAAGTGACCAAGCCCATGCGATACGAGCACCACATATGCTATCGGGACTTTATCACCAATGAAGCAAACGAGCTGTGGCTTAGCAGCCGGAAGGAACTGTGGTATCGTCACGGAAATTCCTCGCATTCTGACCCAATCCACGGCTAGCGAACGCTTTCCACAGCGTGCACTTGTTAGCACCTCCGAACCTGTTCACGTCAGCTTGAATCCATGAGTCACGGGCGGTGAGGAGTGTGGGGTTGCAAGGCTGCAGCTGGAGGGCATCGATGAAGAGATGGAGGAACACAACGTTGCCTTCGGAGCCACTGCGACCAGCGATCAATACGTCAGCGATGTGAATCTCGACTGTCTAGGATAAAGGACGACATACGTAGAATCAGTATGAGCAGTGGTAGAAAAGCCGTGTTCATTGACGAGTGCGGCGTAGACGTTGTGCAGAATGTTGGCCCAGACTTCACCGATGTCGTGCACCTCGTTGAGAGACGCGATGGAAGAATATCGGAGAGGGTTCGTGGTTGTAGACGTGGAGTATGGGTGAGTGCGGATACCGGCGGCATCATTGATCACATATGAGCCCAAAGTAAAGTCAGGAACGTCAGCCGACTTCTGCTCGGTCCACCTAGGTGTAATTCGAGATTAGTAATTGGGGCTAGTGGGACCGGAGCGATGGCTTACTCGGCAAAAGCATCCGACCAACCCTCACCCATACCACCAGCCTCATTTGTCTGGAGGCAGCGACCGGTTCCACCACCGGTGAGGCGATTGGTGATACCATGAGTGTACTTAGATGTGGCGTCAGCATTGCATCCTATCAGTGTACCGAAGAAAAAAGGAATGTACCTCATGAACGACGATGTCATTCTCCAGCGAACCATCTCTCTGAGGGTTGGTGATGGTCCACAAGAACATCCTCATCTGGCCGCTCTGGCCATCGGGAGGGGTAGCGAAGTTCGCATTGTTAGTACCGGACCTGTCCTGAACGGAGATGGTAACGCGGTCATTACCACGTCCGCCCTTCCCGAAGTTGTTGTTCTGGAAGTTGAAGGTCGACTCGGTGAAGCCGTACTTGTACGCGATGTCGTGTATGGTATTGCCAAGGTAGAACGCGTTTGTGCGAGCAGCGTCGAGGTTGGCCTGAGTTGTTGGTTGCGCACTCGCGGTGTGGTTGAAAATGAATTGAAGACCGGATGCGGATTGAGAGGTCGTGCTAGACTGGGAGCCTTTGAAGGCAACGACGTTGTTACCACTGTATCTTTCTTTAGTGCTGGCGGCAAGAAAGTTACAAAATTGAAACGTACGCTGTAGTGGTAGTGCTGGTGGTACCGTCGCTATGCCAGCCTTGTGGTGAAGCGGTAGTATCCTGAGGATCGGTTAAGGTCTCAAAGCCCTCCCTCACATCCTGCTTCGTGATGGGAAGAACACGGTACTACGGGCATTGCTTAGGCTATATCATTAGAATGAAACTGGTAAACACTCACGGCAGCGTCCGCACGGAAATCTGTCACGGAGACAAGTTCACCAGAGTGAGCGTCCACGAATGCCTCGTACCAGGTGTTCTCATCCTCGTTTCGGACTTGAAGGACGTGAGTGAGAACTGCAGTACCATCCTGCTTGGCTAGATATTCCAAGGAGGGTGCGGGGAAGTTCTCGGCATCAAACTTGCCCTTGAGCTTCTGCTCAGCCGTGGCAATAGCATCCTCAACCTTGACGGAGGGTGTTGTGTCTGCGGCCTTGCCTAAAATATGTCGTCAGTATGTAGGATTGTGCTCTTCCAAGAAAGCATGCGACTTACTGGGCTTAACAAACGACGAACCGAAGGCAACAACCTTGTCTTCCTTGTTGAAGGCGACGTTGGCGACTGCGTTGGCGACTGGCACACCGTTCAACTTCTGTTGAACATACGCGTGCTTCGCCTTAGAGTTCTCTGAAGTCGACTTGACGTCGACGTCCTCAGCCTTGACGCCGAGTTGAGACTCAACGAAGGCGACGGCGGCCTCTTCGACAGTGGCGTCCTCACGCTTGCGCAGAGGGTGATCAATACCAGTACCGAACGTCTACAGAATCGAGTTTAGTACAGTGAGGGAGAGGTCAGAGTCACTACGTACCTGGAACTCAGACGCAGGGTGGAAGGTCTCCAGCTTGAGATCAGGGCTGATCTCCCGCACACGGTGCGTGGCGAACTTGGCACCGGGGGCGATCGGGGAAGCCGACGCAGTAGATGCGTACAGAACCGCGAGGAGAACAGAGTTGAAGAACTTGCTGAACTGCATGATTGTCGGAAGCGGTGTGTGGCAAGTACGGGCTGGTGAGACTGGACTGGTGAAGCCTGCCTGTAGTCGAAGACGAGGGTATCGACTGAGGAAACAGAAGTCATCCCGCTGCTGGTATTTATAGTCGTCCGGTATGGTCTCTTGAGGTGGCGAATGACCAGGCGGGAATGTTGGATTGGCAGCCAAGCGAGTAATCCATATGGCCTCGTCGACAGTGAGAAAGAACCAACTAGCCAAATGAGCATGTATCACATACACAGCGTTGGTTCCTCGTGTACAATAGCGATGAGAGTCGCCAGGTCGACAGGGTTGGCGCAAGGCGCAATATGCGTCATGCACAGCGGATAGGTAGTCTTATCTCTGCTAACCTTTCGGGGTAGACGGCAATAGAAAACATTCATAACCGGATAGAGCCATGTGATGCGGAGTCCAGTCAGAAAGTGATGGCAGTCGATGGCTATGGTAGTTAATCAGAGCTGAGCATAAGGTGAAGGCAACGACATTATGAATCTCACATCTTCGAGAGCAGCTATCTGACGGCGACTACGCTCTCTGCACCAAATACAGAAAGTAGTTCCTTAGCAGCATCAGTAGTATTCCTCCGCATGATACCAGCCAACGTATGACGAAAGACTGGGAGAACTTCATCCCTCGCCGGATTCCATAGACTCAGAGGAGCCGCATTGAGTACCCCCGGTTGTGATCAATAGCGTTTTCTTAACACTCAGGCGCTAATGAGATATGAGCGGATTGAAGGACAATACGCGCCAAATTAAGAGAGTGCTCACCGAGATTGAAGTGAGACTGAGATACACAAGACAACGTGGTCTCAACGCCATCGAGAGTGATACTGATAGAGCTCTGCACAGCCTCATACTCGCTCGGAATCACTCTACTACAATGTGGAGTAAATTCGAGAAGATGATGGTAGACGTGTAACGTGTTACAGGCTGCAAGGTACAATCCTTCAGAGAGAGCACTCGGCATTGGATATTGTGTGAACTACTTACGAGTAGACTTTCTCCAAATACTTGCAAATATCAAGCGTACGCTGATACACATGCGTATACACCTGAAAGCCCTCGCCGAAATAAGCGCATGCACGGACTGTGATTTCATTGAGAAAGCGAGATATTTCGTCAGAGTTGCATCACCGAGACGGAGCGGAATCCACAGGCAAGAAAGCTGGGGAAGTATAGCAGCCATATGTTCAAGCACGGACACCGTGATGTCGAACGAGCCCAGGTGATGGTGGGCAGTGTGATTGTTGCTTCTTGCCAAGAGCGAACGAGCGCTTGGCAAACAGCGCAAAATGCCAAGTTTCACAGAACGCCTTTGAGTGAGGTGAAGGATGGTGTGCCGTGTAGGGAGGAAAGATGACGGCTCAGTTAACGATCATGGGCTTGAATATTGCGAGGGTCTGGAAATCAAATGGTAAGTCATCAACGAGTGATTGAGATATAAAAAGAACGAGCATACGCATGAATACTTGGACGAGACACAGATAAGCTCGGAGGCACCTTGAGCAATACGACAATACAATTGAATCACTCGGCTAGTCAACCGAATGTCAGTTATCTGAAAGTTATGCATCATCCCGACCACCAATCCCGGGTCGCTTTACTCGGATTTCTGGGCTGAACGAAGTTATGCATCAGTTAAGAAACTGAGGAGACGAAACGAGAGGGCCTAACGTCAATTGGTGATTATCACCCGTAATAAACATAACACTAACTGTAGGTCTCCTACCAATGCGCCTGAAGTTGAATACGGAGAGTACTGTCCCAGTGGCAGTTGTGGGTGATGATGGGCGCTGTGCAAGGCGCTGTGTGATCTTGACCCTATCGAGAAATTACCAAATGCAGGTGATCCTTACATAATACTTCACGGCGCTTTCCACACATCGCTGCAGCCTCCCGACGCCCGCCCAAATCCACAGAAGACCTCAAGACTCTCGACGTCCCTCAAGCACACATCATGTCGGTGAGTGTTACGACCGCTCCGGACGTTACTATGGACCCTTGGATGCTGGAGCTATGGCGAAACTTGAAGTGGATGAGGATGGATGGGTAGATGAGGTGTTGGATGGATGGATTGGAGGCAATTGGGATGCGACCGAACGTCGTACCTTTCGCTGCATTGATATCCTCCCAAGGCAACCATTGCCGGATTCTCTATTCTATGGGGTCTTGTGAGTTCGTGGCAGTTTGCTGATTCCGTTCTTTATTCCTCCAGGCAGCAGACTCAACATTCAAGCGCTTCGTCGAGGTTGGACGTGTTGTCCTCCTCAAGTCTGGCTCCGATGAGGGCAAAATCGCCGTCATCTCCGAGATCATTGACCACAACCGGGTGCGTAATCACCTTTCTGAAAGTTCAATCGCTGCAAAACTGATGCTGCAATATTGCAGGCTATCATCGACGGTCCTACCACTGGTGTCACCCGTCAATCATTCCCCTTCCGCCATCTCACCCTCACCCCTCTCAAGCTTACCAAGCTTCCCCGCGCTGCTGGATCAGGAGTTGTGAAGAAGCAGATTGAGGCTGAGCAGATCGTCGAGAAGTGGAACAAGTCAAGTTGGGCACAAAAGCGCGCTGCTGTTGCGAAACGGCGATCGCTGACCGACTTTGAGCGATTCACCGTCATGTTGGCGAAGAAGGCGCGGTCGGATCGTGTCCACAAGGGTGTGAAGGCTGCTGGAAAGGCATGAGCTGCGACGACCTGTTCATGAGTCCTTTTTGCGCGGGTGTAGGATCCGGGGAGGGGTGGACGTCAAAAGGAGCAGCTGTGTCTATGGCCATGCGCTTTACATATCGTCGTCGCTATTGCATTTGTTGTCTATGCACACTACATGATTCACTTCACATGCCGCATGCATTGCTTTCTTTCCGTGGGACTTGTGAATAGTGTGCCGAGCGAGCGCTTACATCAATCAACACTGGTCTCAGCTTGACCACCAACATGTCGGCGAACAATTCAACACCAGGACCAAGTCGGTCGTCGGGATTCTCGCTGCCTGGAATGAGCGACATGGTCGACGAAAGGGATAAAAAGCCCATTCCAAAATGGGTCCCAGTATCTCTGGTGCGTTCGGAGTAACCCCTCATTCCAAACCCCCTACGCTCACAAATTTCCGATTCATATGTGTTGGAATCTAGTAGCTGACTCTGACGACAGTCGCACTCGCCGTACCTATTGTTCTTCTTCGTCGACAATGGTCATCCACGGTAGCTCGTTCGGTCAAAGGCGCTCCCCCGCCTCCACGACGTGTAGTTACTGGTCCTTTGTCCAGTACGGCACGACCATCGCAGCCTGTATCGAAGGCCTCTGCCCCTGTTCCTCCACCCCGGATGAAGACGTCCCCGGCTCCAACAAAACCTGTCACTGTCAATCCTGACGACCGCTTCAACGGTGCATTCTATTCTGTGAAGGCATTCGGAATAGCCACTGCGATGGTCACCGTTGGTGCTGTGACGACAGTCTGGGGTGTGAAGCTCGCGATGGGTGTACAAGATGTCAGTTCTTTACCCATACTATACCACGGAGTCATATCTAATTTGACAACATCCCTTCCAGACCAAAGAATTTGCGGACAGAATGCGCAACCTCATCTTGACACGCATGCCCATCCTTTCGTCTCGAATACACCGCCCCCCTGCACCACAGGATAACCCAGTTGATTGGACACCAGAGTTGAAATCTTCATCGCCGCTTTCGGGCAGTGACCAGAACGAAGAGCTGGAATGGTCGTGGCCATCAGCGGAGAAACGGTTGGGCAATGCGTTCCAAGAACGGGGATTCTATGGATGGTTTGAGGCGGTTTTGCATGAGCTGGAGGCGGAGGGACAGGCAGAAAGGAGGAAACGAGGACATGCGTAGCTTTTCGTACGTCCGTGCATCTCCTGCGTCTTGTATTTCTCAATCGCGCATGCTAGAACACATCTGTTTTTAATCCAGTAAGCTTGGAGTGTTAAGGTGGAGTTTGATACTGACGTCAAGGTCGTTCCATGCTTCACAAGGACACGTGTCATGAGTGTGTAAAACTGCCGCCAAAGTAGCAAAATTAAAAGACAACGTGCACGCGTATACGCCTTGTGTTAAATTCCCTCCACCGGGGGCGATTCCATAAAACCCCTCCCGATTGTTCTACTCTTCCCCGCATGTCCAAGGCAGTATACCCAGGTGTTGAGCGTGGTCTCGCAGCTCACGAAAGTCTGTATTCCTCGCATTTCGTTCACTGCAATGACCTTCGATACTTATCATCTCACAGGAGAATCCGACATGCATTCCACTGGAAGCGCCAGACGCAATCCTTCGGCGTACAGGCGAGGTACGTTTTGCGCTGCGCCATTTGAGTGATGGAATTATATCGCTCACCCGTGATGCAGGAAATGTTGCAGACCGACTGCAAAGGGCAGAGCATGACTCCCGCGAGGACATCCTCACCATGGATGAGGGAATATCAACGGAGAGTGCTCAAAGCGCAACATTGGTAACTACTTTGATGCCCATTCTCGAGAGTACCAAACTATACTAATGTTTCAATTCTGTACACCGCCAGAGCATCTTCTTTGCTGGTTTATGTGCCACACTGCTCCAATACGTGCAGAGCGCTTTTCCGTCCATGGATGACCGAACATCCACCGTCGTGGTCTACCTGTTTCTTTACCTGGCACTGGTCACCTCCATTGGCAGCAGTATCACCTACTCTACTCTTTCGACCCGCAGCTTCATCTACGGTTTTGGGAGACGTCAGATGAACGCTGACCCAGAGGCTGCAAGAAAGAGGATCAATTGGAAGATGGGAATCACGTATTTCAGCAACATGAGCCTCAACGCCGCCATGAACTTTCTGTTCGTCAGTATTGTGGTGTTCGTGTGGTCAAACTCGCCGCGCAGTATCGCGATCGCGGTTTCTGTTGTCGTCGCCGTGCAGACCATCCTTCGTTTCGCATCTTTCTACAAGGTATCGATGATCAAAGATGTCATTGATACTCAAATAGAGAATCTCGCAGAGTCCGCTACGTAGAAGTATGTCTTTACGACTACAATAAGTACAGAGCTAGGTAGCCTTCAACCCTTACAAGCTGTCAACACATCTTGCATATTTGTAATTGTATCACATAACAGCGAAAACCTCTGTGACGATTCTCTGCACGATTAAAAGTTAAACATCCCAGTCCAAGTGGTCCTCGGTCATCGGCATTACCATAACGGGGGTGGCGGGCCGACTTGCTTCCCCTCCAAGGGGCGGCTCATGTTGACGCGCACCATGACCTCAACAGCGTCCGGACACCCTTCGTTGACGCACAGTACGACGTGAACACGCTTTCTTCACTCCTCGATGACCCCGGCACACGATGAGCTCGGTAGAATGTCAGAACTGTGAGCTCAAACAGCGCCAGTTCTTCTGCGAGTCCTGCGTCAAGCAACAGTGCGTCCCAGTCGCAATCTTCCTCTTCAGCCACTTACGCAGCGACCTTTAGTATCTCTGCGTTCCGGATACAGTACGCGCATGCAGCTGCTGACCGTGATGCTCATATAGCATCTGCGCAGCGTGCACTGGCGAATGGGGTTGAGCCCGCTCGGCTGAGGCGAGCGGATTTGAAAGGGAGAGAAGATAGGGTGAGGGAGATTTGGGAAGGGTTGGAAGCGGTCAGGAAAGTTAATGAAAAGAGTAAGTGTATGGTTGTTATTCGTGCTATCGGCCCTTCATTTTGGATTGGTCGTGCGGACTTCACCCGTATCCGGGCTATGCTGTGGTGGACTTTACACCCCGAAGCTTTCTGTCAAAAGGGCTGGCCTAACATATCATTGCTACGCTTTGGCTGCCACAAGTCTTTCCAAATGCTTGTACTGATTACTTCTTGACCCATAGATCGTGAATCTATCAAAGCCCTCCGGGAATCCTTGGCTAATCGTCGTCGTAACCTCGCCATTGCATCGTCCACAGCATCACTATCTCGTCCACATTCATCGTCTGCATCACCACCTATACCACCGTCAAGCACGTCACCTCCGTCGCTGCATACCCACATGTCTAATCTCTCGTCCAACCGTGCTTTGCAAACCCGTCGCTTTTCATCTACATCTCCTCATACTCCCTCTCCGATTCCATCGAGGCCTCTCAGCTCTGCGCAGCATTATTCATCTACACCACCCTCACGTCCAACAATCATCACCATGTCTTCATCTCCGCAGCCACCTCGATTTACCCCAACATCACCCCGTCCAATAGCGGCACATTCCAGTTCGCGTGTTACCAGTGGGACATTCACTTCAAATGAGAAGGGGTCAGACGCTTTAAGCCAGAAGATAGAGGAGGCACAATATCGGCTTTCCTTACTTGCAGAAACACTCACTCGAGCACGGGCCGGACTGGTTCAAGAACTCGTCGAAGTGTTCAGTGTGGTTGAAGTTGGCGGTAGACCACCGATAGGCGGAAAGGCGGGAACCAAAGGAGAATGGACGATCGGCGGACTGGTACTGCCTGTTCCAGGGGATATGAGACGCTACCCGCCAGACCACATCAACACCGTTCTCACCCACACACTGCATTTTCTCTCCCTCCTTGCGTTTTATCTTGGGGTCAGACTGCCTTTTGACGTTATCTGGAGTCGGTCGTCTACACCCCCATCTTCCGGGTCAGCGTCATCAAGTACTTCCTCGGTATCACGCAACGGATTGCTTGGTGTTGGCACTCCATGGATTGGGGCCATCCGCGGCGGCGAACACGGGGGTTGGGCCAGGTAAGTTCTCCCATAATATCGGTTGCATACAATCAGTCGTCAATTTGATACTTCACAGGTGGTCAACTAAGCATCCCCTTCATGTCTCGTCGGCACCACCAGCCAGCTCTCCCAACTCACCGACCTCTCCAAGCACTCCCACACGCTCTACGTCGAGTCGACCTAGCTCGCAGCCTCGGTCCGTTAGCTCACCCGCCCAAGTCACCACATCTACATCAGCATCGACGATGGCCGATTCCGCGTATGAAGAAGAACCAACCAGTACATCGGCGAGCGGCAGTTCATTCACGACTGCATTGGCGATGCTCCTGTACGATGTGTGTTACTTGGCGCATACACAAGCTGTCGATGTGCCTCTTGCCCAAGCTGGTGAAGTCCTAGGAAATCTCTGGGCAGTATGTTGTAGCCCAGAACTCGGAAGGTATGTATACTTGAACCCAATTTCATACATGTAGCCGACACGAGCTGATTTTTTCTTACTTATAGGAAATCCCACGCAACATATCCCTACCTCCCCGCACCCACGCCGTCCAACTTCAACCTAGATTTCGCCCAGCTGCTCCAGGCGACGGCCGCGAATCCCAGCAGGGCGCGTATCCGTGGTGCCATACTCGGTCGAGGGAAGAGCAGTGCACCGAGGGAGAAGATCATTGAGGAAGAGGATGGGTGGGATTTGGTCGAGATGGACGGTTTGCGGTGATCGTTGGATGCGGGGGACTGAGGGTTGACTGGTTGTATTTATGATTTTGTTCTATATCTCAGGTGTATCCTTACTGATTATTGAATCATACTGTATTTTATTTGGGCGTCGTCGTCGTCGGTGGGGAGATAGCTGTGATGGATACCTGGGCACGAAGGTGTGGCCTACATTTGGCTCTGAAACTCGTTGTGGCGTTCAACCACGGAACTGTACTCCTTGGGCCGAGGAATCTTGACCTCTACTCCGAGAAGTGTCTTTCAGATTCTGACCTCTAGGTGCGTGAGAGGAATTATTCTACCCGCTATCTAACTCCATGCTGATGTTTCCAGTCCAGATATTGGGGATGGAGCTCTTCACCTTGTAAGTAGGAACTTAGGAAGGTATCCTCATGAAGATGGATACTGTTGTAGTCGCAACATAACTCTCGGTCATGCCCAATTGCGATCTCTCTATGACTCGGAATCGGCCTTCACGAGGAAACCTTCTGTGTGAGTCATTTCTCTCCAGCTTCCAAACGCCCTTTGGCTGACTACCGGCCTTGGTAGTTATGACGATGGCATCTGTGTCCGCAATCCAGATTGATCAGGCCGCTTTGATGGCTGAGAGGCTGAACGGGGACATTCACGCTGTGAACTGCTCGCGATGTCAGCCTGAAGAAACGCGCAGATCAACGGTTCAAAACATATCCCCAAGATCTCATTTGGCACCACTCGTCAGCACCGACTCTATACCACACTGACACTCTTCGGTGTGTATTTCGCCTCAAAATGGTTGGTTCAGGGGACGCTTATAAGATATGTATAGAAGTATCGCGCACCCTCTCACCGCATCTCGCCTAGTGGACCACTGTCCGGACTGAGACAATTCCCAGACCAGTTGTCGATCCTTACGAAAAGACGGCGTTTACCCTTGGATTTCCAACGACGGTCACACTACCGCTGAACGCCTCCATTGCGACCGCGTACGTGTTTTCCTTTCACGCACTACGGGGAGCACATGGTTTGGTCAAATGCTGACGAGACATGAATTATTTTAGAGAAACGAATGTTTTCGTATCCCACGGCGTGTGTACTTAATAATTTCTCACCAGCCGATCTGGACCAACCCTTCACCGGAGTCTATGTTACTTCCCAGCTCCTAAACTGTAAACGTGGATGCTGCCCCTACGAAATCATTTGCTGAGTCGTCAAGATGGTACACGACCGTGACACTCGCTGTCTTTCGTCGATGAATCTATGCACGACTGCCAAATTGAGGAGGTCGGCCAGTGTCCACGATGAATCAGCTGTCGGAGAACTGGTCGACGTTTCAGTAATACAGGGCAAGACAAATTCAGCCCTTGCGGTACATTTGGACGGTTGACAACCAAATGTGGTTTTTTTAACAGAGTTGTGTCACCACCTTTGGGGTATGTCAATGTTAAGCTTTGTTCATGTCAAAGGTTTAATTGGTTCCCTCTAGGTTTCATTCTGTTAGTTATTTATCGATGACTGACCGATGAGGGCCGCCAGCGAAGAGCTGATGGGGTGTCACTGCCGTGAATCTCATTGACCAGCATCCCGCTCGTTCATGCGACGAATAAGTGAATTGAACATGACGCTTCGGATGTCGCGGGATTATCTCCTGCGTCCACAGCCGCTCTGAGGTCAGTCGCCGTCATGAGAAACTATGCATTCTCCATCTCAATTTAAAGTACGTACGTTCTTTTTTCGTGTATCACCAAGGAGTGTTTATGATAATACCTATTTCAGTGACAGCAATGAACGCGGTGTCCTCCTACGTTCATTTCTACCTCGTACACCTAGATTAAACAAGGTGGTTGCGCTCAACCAGGAATTTCACTCTGAACCAAGAGGTAATTTGTGTGGCACTTCTTCGCCTTACAAGTAGCAAGCGGAGGATGACTCAATCCTGGGACGAAGACAGGGCTCTGGCTGAACACTTCTACGATTGACAACGCATCTTCATCTACGGCCGGGTGGAAGGTCAATCCTCATGTGACGATGGAAGGCAGCTTTGTTCATCCTGCAATTTACTAGCCTAGGTATTTAGCTCGAAGCAATGTGCATCATACGTCAACAAATTGTATATGACAGCTCATCCTCGACGGGAACGAGTTTCAGCAACCACGAGGCTGAATGCATGGTCGACGTCAGCTCTCGTCGAACTGCAGATATGACCAGTGGTACTCAAGCCCCAGCAAGCCCAGCAAAAGTCCACTTGAACGAACATCACGCCTCGTCTATAGTCTTCAACGGTCTCGATACTGAGGCAAGGTATGTTCTCGTTTGGATTTGTGCCTCCACAATAACGTTATCCTGTCTGTTTAGCCTTCTTGACAGGCCGCTGAGCCTTACGCCACAGCAGAAGGTTGGAGTTTTGACAAAACCGAAATGCCGTGCTACCAAAGTCCACTCCTGGGACGGAACTCTACTCGTGATCTCGGGCTTCATTTCTTGGAAGAAGAGCTCCACGTCCAGCATGCTCCTCTCTAGCACATGGGCCGTCTCATCTGAAGAGGAGTGAGTTCAATGTCTCTGTGACAGTCTAGTCCAAGTTTGAACTTTCCTGACCTTGTGCTCAGGCTGTGTCAGTCGGCATGACATATGTGACGGGTTTATTTCACTCAAAAAGCCAGGGTTTCCAACAAAAATCTTCGCGTTTGTAGTCCCATCGGGACGTTTCAGCAACGTTTCAGTCGGTCCTGGCTCTGTTATCCTTGGGCTTCTCATGCCCTCACCGCGACGAAACCGACGCCTCAAGGCCCTCCTACTTATCGTCCCGCCGCCCGGCCTCTTATTCCTTGACATTAGATCAGCCGACATCGACCCTGCTCAGCGAGCTTCGGCTCCCGCGGTTTGTCCGCGAACGTTGAAAGTTGTCTCCGCCGATGAATGAATAAGTCAAGAAACCGCACGATGTTGAGGAAAATAGACTACGATCCATCATAGAGATGGCTTCAGTGTCGCGTCGGGATAGTTCTGGCGCACGCGGGAGCCCGAAGGAAAGTAACACCAGCTAATATCATGCCAGTGGCTGGCCACATCTGATGCTGCAGGAGCTTACATCAACTGTTCCTACACTCTTAGGACTCCATGAAAGTTCATTGCAGGTTATCCATGGGTCATTTGAGTATGTCGCGTCTGATTTGGCTGAATATGGA
Source organism: Cristinia sonorae (assembly GCA_021029105.1). Classification (NCBI taxonomy): domain Eukaryota; kingdom Fungi; phylum Basidiomycota; class Agaricomycetes; order Agaricales; family Stephanosporaceae; genus Cristinia; species Cristinia sonorae. The sequence goes on along the minus strand of JAEVFJ010000038.1, from coordinate 151,279 downwards.
TGTATGAGCAGATTTTTCGCGCGATGACTGCTGTAATTCCTCATCGAGTATCTTGCCGCGCTGGCAGGTACAGACATACTCAGGGGACGCTGCTTCAGCCTTATAGTTATTCAGCCCCCACCAAGTGAGCAACTTTGAAGTTCCGCCAATCATTCGGAGTCCCCGATACTCACCGTCGCGACGAAGTGCAGAGAAACGAGGAGCTCTACATGATGGTATCAGCTACCATCCTCCCCCCACAGGGCGTGGAGCCAATAGCCATCGGTCAATACGACGCATCTTTAGGCTCCTCCCGCTTACTGCGTCATTCACGCGCCCCTAGCTTTTGCATGAGATATCGACGCGATAGAGCCCGAGGATCACCCAGCCCTATGACAGGGTCGAATACCTGTGGAGGGTGTTTAGGTCTAATAGTTTTATTATCACTCAGGCGGTTGCTATGTCTATGAAACAGAGGAGTTCAGTCGGGTAGGATTCCTGCCGTCGCACTTGGTATACTTAGCATAGTACTAGTGGTCTTGTTTGCCATTGTATGCGCGTCGGTTTTGGGCGGTATTAGCAGTGAGCACGTTCGACCGTATTGATGTCCAGTTCAACCACTGAAATACGCGTAAAGATTTTGCAAACGGGATTGTGGATGTCGTCCATCACACACCGGGAGGGTTTCTCGCCGCTGTTGGTTGATGCGTCGTGAGTATTTGTTTCATCGCGCACCAAGAAACGTGGCGCGGTCATGTACCTCACAGGTTCACGGCAACTCCGTAACCGGACCCGAGTCCGTTTTTGCAGCTTTCTGCGCCGATATCTAGGCCCTGTATCTTCAGCTGCAATCTGTACTAGGCCAGGGGAGCTTCAACGGAAGTCGTCCCGAATTTACCCAACGAGCTTGCCCGCCGCGATGAGCACGAGGATATGAACTTGCATAGCGGAACGGAAGCAAAGCGCAGATCTCATAAGTGGCAAGTGTAGAAGGAGAGCGGAGGAGGTTCATAGACACGAGCCTCGATCGGGGTGACGAAAAGCTTCACGGGAAGGCTCGTTTGATCCCGGGTCGCACCTGTCGATTTGGACGATGGTCGCCGATCAACAATTTTTGGAGATGGGGTTTCGGCAAAATCGTGGCGGCGCTTGACAATCTGGTAAGGATCTCCTTGCGCTCTTGGGTGGTGAACGATAAATGCGCAATCGAAGTTGACCTGCCTCCCGTGCTCTCAAGATGTGAACACTAGCACAGAGCGATGGTGCAAATGAAGCGTGATTTTACGAAAGGTTTTCGTTGATCATGGCTGAAATATAGTTGTCAAGAACGCCGTGACAGTGTGTGACCAATGGGCGCTCGTTGAAGACAGTTGAATCTCGTCTCTGGTGAAGTGACTGCAGTCATGTCGCTCACGAGTTTGCCATCCAATCCCGCTTTCTCCTTGAATCCGAACAGCGATGCTCAAAACACCTCAACATCTGTATCTGGACCCCACATTCCCGCAGAGTTCGAGCAGACACTCACGCTGTTGACTTCACATCGATCTGTCCTTGGCTACTTGCTCCTGTCTCGGACGCAACCAATCTCAATCATCAGACATTCGGGTGTTGTGTTTGAGGGAGAACAAGGTCGAAAGTACGCTCATGCGGTCGGCAGGATTGTTGAGAGTGTGCAGACAGGCCTGGAGGAGGTGGCCAGTGAATCAAGTGATGTGGTATGTTCGTTCTGGGAGGAAATGAAGGTTGCACTGATCCCATCTCCTCAGGACGAAATACGCTTTATGAGGATACGAACGAAGCGTCATGAGATTATGATATCACCTGGTATGTCCGCCCGCTACTTCATCCTGAATTGCAGATTGACTGTTTCGCGCAGACGAACGATACCTCCTTGCTGTTCTTCATGATCCAACGTCATAAATGTGTCTCTGGAAGTCCCGTGTGACTCTTTTTTCATCACAATTCACATGCAGCTGTACCACTCGCACCCTGGATACCAACTACTTGTGTGTAACCCCTCTACCCATAATCTCGTCAGACCCCGAACCTGCCAATCGTCGTACGCAACGCGGTCCATCCATTCGACAAGTCGCCTCCTTCGGGAGCTGTGCAGCGTTGAACTGTTCGGTTCCTCGTTGTGCATGAGAATGGACCTCCGTACGCCGACATTTGCTGCCTTTGCCAGGTACACGTACTGATGGGATTGCTTCTCAGTCGCTATTAGTGGCGTTTCATGAACGAATCTTTCATTCAGGCCGCCACAACTGTGCTGGTCTTTCCCTTAGTCACAGTCACGCGCCCTGAGCATACAGTAACGATTCGTGACCCCCCCTCTTGGTTCATTATTTTGAGAATCTGCGATTGGCTAGGCTCCGAGGGTTTTGCTCTGTGATTGGCCAAAGGCAAATTGTGAGTAAGATCTAGATCTGGACGACGGCCGTGTGACGTCGTTCGGTTGAATAATTCGTCAGTGTCACCGTTTGGGATTTTCGGCATGCAGGCACTGATTTTATTGTAAGCTCCATTTTTCACGGTAATATTGAGAACCAGAATGCCCCTTGTCATCCCTTCTAACATTTACGCATTGCAAGACATGACAGAAAGACATAGCGACGAAAGATCCTTCTGTCGCCCAAGGGCTGAATACTCTGCTCTGATGGCAACCAGTGTGCATGCAGTGCGGTCGATCCTTCCTGTTATTCAACTTTGATACCCCACTCTGATTGGTCAATCATCCAGGGTTCCTTCGGCGGATTTTGCAACAGCTTCGTTCGTATCTCGCTGACGACGCTATCATCATATGAGTCCTTGGGTGCTAGCCTTAGCCTTAGCCAGACTACTGTGCTTCTTGACAGATAATATCGGCACTCCATAGACCACTCTCCAGGGCATAGGCCTCTTTACACTCATCGTCAGCTCCGCCCTGCACCCTGAAGGGGTATCAAACGCCCCCGTGCAACTTTGGTCTGATACAGGATCCTCTGGAGATGTGAGACTGATGGCGGTGGCGGCGGGCCAGGCGGGCCCCCTCCAGTGACCAGTCGTGCCAAGCCCATATGGATACACGTTTACGCGGGCCGACAGCTTGGTTAGGTGAAGACGCAAGGTTCAGGAATATTCACCCACGCCTTCGTCCCGCCGTGACCTGTCCGTCGAGGCTCACATAATATAACGACCTGTCAGTGGATGTCATTATCGTTCCGTGAGGACTACCGTCGTTACGATTGAAAACTACAGCCCCTCAAGATACCTTTATCGCACAATCCACTGTATCACAGACGTGATCGCTGACGAGGTTATACTCGATTAAGCGCGTTCCCCGTCCTTACCATCCTCACGGGGATACTGCACCAGATGCGGGAAGTGAATATTAGAGTGTTTGTGTTTCCACTAACTGATTACGTGTTCACTCAGCGAGTTTCTTAGCAGCGCCACTAAAAGCACATACACGCGCTCTTGAGTCTTTTAGCCGGTCGGGCATAATTTCACCTCTCTTCACCTAGATCTCCAGATCTCAATCTCAGGTCTTTCTGAGCCTCAGCCAAAAAGCCCTTTTGTCGAGCAGTCATATTAATGGGTCTCCAGCCAATTTTTCCTCCGCTGTGATTCCTGCCACTGACCCATCTTGGGTCTCCTCGGTCCTCTTCACGGTTTATTACCACCGCCACCACTCGACCAACCCGCGCGGAAGCAACGTCTGCCTCTGACTTGCCGTAATGACTGTTGAAAGGGAGCTCGCTGCTCACGGCGACGGCCAAGTCCACTTCGTCGCGTCCTCCGCCTTCACCTGCGACTTGACTGAAGACAAGAAACCCGACCACGCAGCTGAGCAATGTGGTCTCGCAACAGGATCTAGGTCTGCGGACCCGTTCCCGACCGATCACCCTACCCCACCCTCATCTGGTTCCGCGATGGCCACGATGTCTCCCGCGGATTCCAACTCAAGCGAGCCCACCACTGAAGATGGCGTGTCCTGGAATCTCGTTCCTTACGACGTTCCTTGGGGTCAGGACTACTACCAGTACAACCAGGGCACCCTTCCTGGTCCTGCTGGGACGTGCCTCTTCCTACGCTCGCCGACGCCTGTGGAGAAGAGGAGGACAGTGCAAGCGTGTAAGATGTGTCGGGACCGTAAAGCGAAGGTGAGTTCTGCGTTACAACCGCTACATGTGACGCGGCTCAATTTTCTCCTTCTGCTCATCAGTGTAGCGGTGATAAACCAGCATGTTCGCGTTGCCTTGCCAGAGGATATATTTGCCAGTATCTTCCTGACATGAAGAAGATCAAGCCGGCGAAGGCTGGGCCGCCCCGTCTCAAGGGATCCCGTTCACTTTCCCATCCCTACAACAGACGTGACAGCGATACTCACAGCATCGCGTCCAGCGCCGACTTTTCAGAGTACTCGTCGTACTCGTCGGGCTCTTCCTCCTCATCCAATCTGTCGCCGAAGCAGGAAGAGCAAGAGTTCCCGCCCGCTGTTCTGCTCCAACAACTCCAGCTTCAGTACCCGGACGCGGAGCCCAAGCAGGATTCCGCTCCCATCGACAGCGGTGCTTACTTAGAACCGTACGACCATGCCTCCAAGCCGACACAAGGCTTCCCCGTTCATGAGCAGCCACCACTGTCAGCAACATCCCTAACGTCGTCGCTGTCGTTCTGGAGCGGATACGAGTCACCTCACCCCACGCCGCAGACGCTGGAACCCACCCCAATTTCTTCCCCTGCCGTACACGCCCCTCGTCCTCTCCGCTACTCCCAATCCCTTCCTTTCCTCCCATCTTCGGAACGACGCGTCTCGTGCCCGGCCGACCTCATCAACCGATCCAGGTCAGCGGAGCCCGTCGTCGAAGCAGAGGTTGCGATGACAGTGGACCCGAGAGTTCTTACCCAGCAGCCAGTGGCTCCCGGCTACCACCCAGTCCAGGCTGCCACGATGTCCCAAGAGTACTTTGGGCACCAGCAAGATGTACACATGGGCCAACTGTGAGTACACTCGTTCATCTCCAATATTATTTTTCCATCCCGTTGATCAATATGAAACTCTCTAGTGCTGCTGCACAGGTCGTATATGCCCCGGAGTACATGATGCAAGATGGAGCTATACTTATGCAGCAGTACTGCAACGTCTCCCCCGTTGCACCGTACGCCGACTCTCATCCCGTTGACGCGCGCATCTACGTTCAGCAGCAGGTACACGAGGTCGGAGTTGTGCAGGTCCAGACCTACGTGACCTCCGGCGGTATGGGAACGCTCCCTTTCCCGGTGTATCCCGCGCCCACTTTCGCTTAGTGCCCCCCTGGGAGTCCACATCTCTTGTGCCGCAGTGGACCGATCAGTGCAAGCAACAAATCCTCCGCGCATGGTTGTCGTCGGGTTCTGGTAGATTTTTCTTTCACTTCACCTCTTTCCGCTCGCATTGGACTTACGCATCCTCCGTTTATCCTACGCTATTCATGTGCATAATTTTATTCTGGATCCCTTCTGCATCGTTTTCGTCTCTCTATCTATCTCGCTCATGTATACTCTACTCGCGTAGCTTTCTTGGATCCCTCATTTGTATCCTCATCTCCTCTTTGTCTTGGGCTATCGTATCATCTTCTTACTCCTAGCGCACCACAAAATTTCGCGGCCCATCGTTGACTGATGTCGCTGTCGATTAGCATTTCTATCTTATCTTGTCACATATTTCTTTCTTTCCTATACGTTCCCTCACAAACTCATCCACTCACTTGTTCTCCTTCATTTTCTATTGTATTGCATAGCCTTCTTGGTATTTAATTGTCCGACTACGCTGGTGCTCTTTGTATCATCCCCTCTGCTCCGGTCTCTCTCCATCGCTCGCTGTCAATTGCTCATTCACACTCGTTCTACCTTTTGCTCCGATGCTCGTCTCACATCTTCTCCACCATCTTTAGATACAATAGCATTTCTGATTTTTACCTGTCGATACAATATATTCACATGGGTGGTTTACAGTTATTCACAATACACATTGTCCCATCTCATGCGCACCGTAATCAGTGTCCTGATCGAGGTCATTGTCGGCGAGACAAGAAACTATGGAGCATCAGGATTCCCTTGGAGATCCTTGGCTCATCGTAGTTCGCCGGAGTTGAGCTTTTCAAAGAACGAAAGAACGATAGCACCCTATCGGTTCCCCATAAGGCCAACACGCCATTGTGATATGGTAGGGGTGAAGACGCACTATACCAAAAACCTTCTTTGTCCCCGTCATTTGCATCGAGGCATATGGATCCTCCAATACTATCTGCTAGCGACCTCCTACTGGTTCGGACGTTCTCTCGCCCGAAGCAGATTTCGCCGTCGGTAGACTTCGGCCAACGGGTGACCTATTGTAGGAGATAACTACAGTGGTTACTGCGTCTGACCTGGCGGGATGAGGATGATGGTACTTGGCAGGGCGCCTCCGTGGCTCACGTAGCGTTTCAAACCTCCCAGTCCCTCTCTCCTCAAAAAAGTGGAGAGTGCGGGAGGACGTCGGCTCTCCATCAGCAGGGTCGAAGTTTGGGTTGAAAATACCTGAAAGCTGACCTCAGTCCGAACACAGGCCCCAGGGACGCATGACTTCACTGGGATTGCGAATCCAATTTGTAAGTTAAACGCGTCCCAAACTTGGGGCTGATTTTCAAATCAATCTCGGCTTTGTGGGGACCTTGGTGGAGGTAGTACAGCTCACTGTGTTCGCCGGTCCCTCTCGGCCGTGGGCCGTCCAACAGCGTTCAGCGCAGACGATGTTGGTTGCTGCGGGCGATGACACAGTTGTCTCTTTGTTCAGACGGCCACCAAAATGATGGCTCTTGAACATAATCGTTTTGTGATGCTTTTGTGCTTACAATCTTAGCCGATAGCCGTAGAAATATTTGGAATCTCAAAGATAAACGAGAAAGAACGACCACGGACACCTGACGGAGGCAACACGGAGGTTGCAATCCCGTAGCAAACACAGCACTGCTAGGAAAGTGCACAATATTCGATAATTGCAACGAATTGATGAACACGAAGCACTGGTAAAGAATTTGATGATTGTTTCAAAAAAGAGAAAGCTGGTTCCTTACCCGCAATTGTGATGACCACTTCGTCTTACCATACCCTTGCCGCGAGCCTCAAACCAGGTCCCAACCCAGTGAGTTGAGCGATTATCGGACGCGACGCCCCACCAGAGTGATGGAAAGCAACTGTGACAGCGGTGAGCAACGCGGTCTATGTCATGTAGCGAGATGCGGTGAATGCTGCGAGGGCAAAATAAGCCACCAAACGCCACTGTAGAAAAACTTTAGCGACGATGTTCATCCTTCTACCAATGCTGTTCAGAAAGCCGTGCCAGCTCGTGTCGTTGGCACCCTCGAATTTTGTACAGGTCGGAGTTGACGAATGACAGGGTTCCTGGCGGACTAACGCGAATAGGTTGCCCAGAGGAACCGGGGTAGTTGCGCTCGAGGGCGTACGACACTCGTGACGCCGCCGCTATGAGCCTCGAGGAAGGATAGTCAGGCGTCTCATAGAAGAGCAGAGTCTAGACTTCCCGATCCCTGCGACATCATGCATCATGCTCTTGTGGGGTGCAAGTCGGTGTTTTCGACGCCGGAGGAAACCTCTCAGGGATGCAGGGACGGCTTTCAGCGTAATGAATGAAGGTGTACCGAACTGACTTTCCAGGTATGTGCAGCACAGTGCCTTCGACATGTGAAGCTTGGGAGGGGCCAGATCTGCAGTATGCAAGCTTAAATCGAGGTGGCGGCGGACATTAACAGCACTGACGAATCAACTGTCAGTCTTTGCCTGAGAATAGTCAAAAGCTGAGGCATTTTGGTGCTAAGATACAGACGCGAAGCCCCAGCTGAAGACCGATAGAGAAAGAGCCACAAAGAGACAACGATGAATGCCTCGAGGCTACCAGTCGTCAAGAAGCGCGTCTAGGATTTCGCTTGGCCATCAGATGATATGGTACATGCAAGTTGAGATGTGATTAATGATTGCGGGAAGTCTAGATTTGCAACGAAAGCGAGGAAAGGAGAGGTGTGCATCGTCACAGCACGGAAATTCCGTGGGCAAACTGTCAGGAGGAAAAGGGTGCAGTCTCGTGAGCTGAGAGCTTATCAGAACTGTAACGGGGTGTGAATCTTACCGTTTAGCGTCGAGGCCAGATCAATGATGAGATTTCGATTCTTATTTTTTGTCATCACCAGCGCATCCCGCGAGACAACAAGGGCCACAACAGCATATGATGCTATTACGCTGGATTCTTGTCAACTGGGGTAGCGGGCGGCGGCTCCTTCAGTGGGTTTTCTGCCCTTGCCTGTTCCAGCAGAACATCAAGTCCTTTGTCCTTCACTGCTTTCTAATGAGTGCGTGTCAACGATGAGTATAATATAGGGGAGATTTCATGTATCAGTCCTGAGCAGAAATAGTGATCGAATGAAATCACCTGAACACATTCCCGATATTGGTTCCAAATTTTTCCACAGTTTCGCTCATACTCTGCAGCCTTGTCTTGAGAGTACTTCAATCGCTGTTCCGGGGTGGTCGCATTGACCGCTGGTTCGAGGTATCCTTCAAACCAGGCATTGAAGCATGAATCATATTCACGCTTCAGTGGTGTGCATTCGTCGGAAAGACTATGCGCCATTGACGTTACTTAGCGCAAATCAGACGAAAGGGCGTAGTGCGAACTATTCGTCCGTCGTCGTTCGTTACGACGCACAAGGAGGGGTGAAGATGAGTGTGCTGTCCAAAGTCACGAACTTGAAGGGAGGCATCGTCACCGCACGGCATTCACGGCACTGATTTTGGCGCTGACAAACACTGGCAAACACTGACAGTCCGCAGTAGACGCTTGCGATGACGACCTGGAGTTGCTCATCGTCGTTCTACACAGTGACCGACGCGTCGTTCACATCCTGCAACGACACTTCGTCATCAACATGGTCCTTGTTCTTGTCATTGGAGATCTACACGTTCCTCATCGCGTCCATGACTTGCCGGCCAAGTTCAAGAAACTCCTCGTACCCGGAAAGATCCAACAAATTCTGTGCACCGGAAACTTATGCGACCGGGAGACGTACGAATACCTGAGGACAATCTCACCAGATGTGAATGTTGTACGGGGGGATTACGACGAGGTGTGTCCTGATTGTAACTACTGTGGCTAATCGGCTGAAAGTGATCATGATGTTCTTGTAGAGTTCATTTCCACTGTCTGTCACCGTGACACACTCGCCGATACGAATTGGTGTTATTCACGGCCACCAATGCATTCCCACTGGTGACCTCGACTCATTGAGCTCAATAGCTCGGCAGATGGATGTTGACGTCCTCATCTCTGGACATACACATACGTACGCACCCTCCCTTTCTGACATGACACTCAGGTGCTGATAATCCCAACGCCCCATTCTATCTCCACACGCCACAATCGGTCTTGTCTTCATTGGTTACTATGCGCCGCCGCTCTGAATCCTTACTCTCGTGCACTCCATTCTACGGTTTCCCTGACGACTGTCAGGTTTCAAGCTGTCGAGTACGATAACCATTTCTTCGTCAACCCTGGTTCGGCATCGGGGGCTTGGGTTGGCGCGTACAATGGGTGAGTGCTAGCTTCGCTATGATCACCCTGTGATGCGTAAAGTTGGCCGTTGGCGGTGCTCCATGTGTATGCTGAGTGCTATTTTCCTTTTGTTTCTCAAAATGGGTCGCTGGCGTTTCAGGTTTTAAAGTTGGCCATTGGTCGTGATGGTCATTCATATGGATATGAGCACATTGCCATGCCATATGATTCTTTCTGCTGCTTCTTCTGCCCTGATCTCCCATTCAGTCATGTCCTCTGTCGACTATCATACCCGTAGGAGCGTCCTTAGCATGCCCTTTTCGTTTTCTGTTCCTAGGGCTATACGCACCCTTTCATTTTGGAGGACCTGAGCCGACGTTCGTGGGTTACCTTCCAATTTTGTGTTCCCAACATATGGTCATGTCAGAACGATGCATCCTGCGTATCGTTCGCATTGCAGTTTTGTGACTGTGACCACAAATAGTTTTTGCGTCTGATTCTCATACCCCTTCCCCTCTGATCACCACGTAATTAATTCCGCTGACACTTCTGGGTTTGCTTCTACAGTGAACCTACGCCGTCCTTTGCACTGATGGACATTCAGGGTCCCGTCGTTGTGACATACGTCTACCAGCTGATTGAGGGCGAAGTGCGCGTGGAAAAGATTGAATGGCGGAAAGAGATTGAGCCTATTGCGCCCAAGCTTCAGGAGGCACAGAAGAGCGCGGCGTTACCTCAGAGCATACCGACAAGTCCTGTGCCCCAAGTTGGACAAGGTGTCTGGTGAGCATACCATTGCTGCGGAAATAGGGGAGCGATTAGGACGGAAGTGGATATTTATTGTAATTGTTTCTGGTACGCGACCGAACTTCTACTCTTCACATGGTACTAATAGGACTTGTGTCCAGGTTGCGTTTACCATCAATGTATCATATTCGCCTTCGTGGCGTTTTGCAATGCATATCGTGCACCTACATCTACCATACTCGATCCCCAACCACAAGTACTTACCTTGGCAGGCAACCGCCGGCATCCCTATGATCTCTTTGACTATCGCAGATGTCTTCACCTCTTCGGGGATGCGATCAAGGTGGACCATGCTGGTGACGTATGAGTTACGCTGCTGTGAAGTTCATCTCATGAGGGACAGCTGTTGGCACATCAGATCCACAATGAAGTGTGGGGAAGCGTGGGGTTTGTTCTTCGAAGATCCTGTTCGCAACGATAGGCTTACGTTTGCATGACCTATCACAGTGAGAGACATGAGAAGGCTGGAATGCACTTAGATCACCGGATGAGAGTCATCAGTGATACGATCTTTCATGTTGAGTCTTCTCTATGTCCACAGTATGGACTCTTCTTCGTTGAGATACCACAGTAATATTGATGTGCATCATCCAGAAGGTTAAGCGCAAAAGCAGAAGTTCGGCCATAAATTTTCGACTGTTGAACTGCGGAAGTCCTCGCCGCTTCAAACTTCATTGCAAGGCGTGAGATGGCGGGGTCCTGATATCTGATAAGAATGTAGAGCCTCGGTCTCGGGATGTGGGTCCCCGCATTCGGGTGTGGCGCAGGACGGGGCCTGTATGTTTGAATGGGAGCTGATCACTTTGGTTCCCTGTAGCCTGCAACCATCACGTACCTACGCGCAAGGGACGGTGGCCGGTTGGTGAGTTATCCCTAGCTGGGAAAGACGGAGGTGCTGACTGTATCCCAGACGATTTAGGAAGAGAAGTCTCAGTCCAACGAGCACCGATGCTGGCATTGAACATACTATTAAACTCTACTTGAAACAGACGATACAGACAATACAACGCGCCCAAACTGCACATGGTTCGTACATCCATAGCCTAGATTGCTTTCGAGATTTGAACTATTCCTGATCAACACAACCAGGGGTATTCGACCGCTCAATTCACAGAAGTTGACCAATGGGTTTCTCTTCGAAGCCGGTCACACTGTCGTACACCAGGTTACCACGCAAGAACGTCTTCAAGACACGTCCTTTCAAGGACAGCCCTTCGTAAGGCGTTAATTTGTTCTTGAAGTTCAAACTTTCCTTCGTCACCTGAAAACACATGGTTTAGCAAAAGATACGTGTGCTTTGACAATACACCCATTGTTCACCTTGACTTCCGCCTCAGGATCCCACACGATCAAGTCCGCGTCCATGCCCACCCTCAGGGCACCCTTCGAGTTCTGCAAGCCCGCATGCTTCGCTGTCTCTTCACAGCACCACCTCACGATATCCCTCACACTTACACCTCTCTTCCGTCCCTCTGTCCAGAGCAAGCTCAGACCAAGTCCGAGGGTACTGATCCCACCCCACGCATTCATGACATCGCCTTCGTCCAGATTCTTCAGCTCCGCCACACACGGGCTATGGTCGCTCACCACGCAGTCGATGTCACCCTTCTTCAGCGCATCCCAGAGCTCGTCGCGGTTGGCCGCCTCCCGAATGGGCGGACAGCATTTGAACTCTGGCCGGCCGTTCGGGATGGAGGTGGCGTCGAGGGTGAGGTAGTGGAAGCAGGTTTCCACCGTTAGCGGGAGACCGGAGCTCCTTGCGGCGCGGATGAGGGGGAGGGCGTTGGATGCCGAGAGGTGGACGATGTGGAGACGGAGGGTAGGATGTTCGGCGTGGAGACGGGTGATGAGTTCGATGGCGGCCGTCTCGAGTGATTGCGGACGCGAGTGGAGGAATGTCTCGTAGAGGGTTGCATTAGCTGATGAATGCTCGTGATCGTCCGGAAGTCCCGTTTCCAGCTCTGCGTGAAAGCAGAGGACCGTGGTTGAACCCTAGCAGTAAGACCGTATGAGAACCCAAAAGCGAAGCACACGTGTGTTGAAAAAACTCACTTCAAGTTCCTTCATCGCATCCCGAAGATCTGCCTCTGCGACGCACGGAAATTCCTACACAATCGTTTTTGCGTCAGCTAACTGAAGATACTTTAACGCCACAAAGCAGACATATGGGGCAAGCATCTTCAAGATCCATCTCCACAGTTATCTGCACCGACGATGTCACCTCACGGTCTCGGTGAGCCTCGGTGAACATCATCCTCACAACACCAATTTCTGAGTCCAACATAAAGCGCAAGCCAAGAACCGCTGGCGCCTGGAGCAACGGACTTCGATTGCTACTTCATCTCTCGGCGAAACTCCCAGAAGTCTAAATTCAGGGGACAATTCCTGTGGGCGGGAGGAGGGTCTCTCCACCGCCGCTGCTATGTTGCAGGGCCAGATACCGCCTTTGGAGAAACAAGCCCCATCAGCAGCAACAACCCCACTGTCGCAAGGCCAGCGATGCGGTCACTACCAATAAGTATACACAGGGGTAGAAGCACAGATGTCGACGATATCGATAACGAACTCACCTCAACTCCACTTTCGATGAGAAAACATTTGAATCCTTTGACTCTTGCTTCAACCAACGGCCTGAGATGTGCCTATAATAACTGGTTTGATCAGAGTTTGCTCGTCTCATGAAAACACGAAGATATAAAAAGTGCTGAGGTGTAAAGATAGACATTGAACGAGAAGAACGGATCGCAATGAGGTCAGGAATACCCCTCCGATGCAGATAGATACTACGATTGAGCCATCAGCCAAGTGCTCCCCCTAATAGTGAGCGACTGGGCTGGCCCCGACAACGACCCATGCCACTAAGGGTATGTCAAGACACGAAACTTGGAAGGTTCAAGGGTGGAAGGAAGAGCGGGCAATTAACCCGCTAACCGAATGCCCATGACCGTCGTTGCCCGACGTCCACTATAGAAGAGTCAACACATGTGCTGCGTGCGTCTGCGTTGCAGATGATTGACCAAGCAACACACGATATGGTATTTGCGTTACGATGCGATGTCGGGTCTTATCGGAGCCGACTCCAGCAATCGTCATAAAGTGGGTCCACAACGTAGATCCTGCGTGGTAATCCACAACCGGTGCATGGTTACTCTGTGATGCAGCGAACGAAGCTGAATCACTCGAGATGGAGTGCGTGATAACGATGTCCCATGTATCCGGTGAAGGGAGGTTGGTCGTAGCCGTGTGCAAATGATTTCTTACCGGTAACCCGTAGGGGTTCCGTATCTCATGGTTCGAAAGAAAAGAAGGTCTGTGTCACAGGGACTTTGAGCGAGGAAGTACACACCTGGTTTCCAGGAATGACGCCTCCCCAGAATCCGACATCTGTCCAACATTGACCACGCGCAGCATGTTTCTTCTGTTCGAAGTTATTGACCGTCGTTGTTGGGGGAATGGAATTAAGAGGCATATCAATGAGTGTCGTGACACCACCGCTGGCTGCCGCACGGGTTCCTGTCCAAAATCCCTCCCAGTCCGTGCGCCCCGGCTCGTTGAGATGAACATGAGCACTGTGGCGAGCGGGCGTAGTCAATTACAGACAAAACATATGAGATGGATGATTTTCATACGCACTCGACCAGACCGGGTAAAATTAGGTGGTCATCTGCATCAAACCACTCAGAGTCGGTGATGCCTGGAAACTGAGCACGCTGGGCGAGGCCGTGCTGGAGATCAATGATCTTTCCTGTCAGCGCGTCAACGACGATGGTTGCTGGGACTGGACTGTCATTTTCTGGAAGGAGAACGCTATTGCTGGTGAAGATACGAGTGTTTAGTGGCATATTGGACAGCAGCACGAGGACGAAGACAGAGAAGAGACTGGGGAGAAGTGGAGGGATAATCGAGATATTTGATAGCGGGGCTGATGGCGGGACGTCCGGATCACTGAAAAAGGCAGGCGACGTGGTTCAGGATGATGTGTGGCAAAATAAGCGAGGCACCGGCCTCGGGCCAGTTTCTCTCCCTCGCCATCGTCCGGGTCGACCCCCGCCGGTTCATCTGGACGATGGCGAAAGAGCATCAATAAAATCACCACACAGTGCCACTCGGTCATTTTGTCATCCGACCCCCACTTTCTTCGTCATTCTTAACGTCCACATCCTGCATCTCTTCACCTTCACCGCCTTCCTGTCAATCGCTTTGCCTTCATTCATCCTACTTGTCCGAGTTACCATCATCTTACTCACTCGTGCGCCGCTGCTCCTGCCAGCCATCTGCCACATCACTACATCCCGAACACTGTTCCCCGCCCGACGTCGACGGGCTCCATTGCGCATCCCATAAGATCCCTCGCCCTCCTGAATTGTTTCATGTACGTCCCACCCAGTACCCTCCTCGATCGTAACTCACAAGTGCCTCATTATCTTCTATCTCTGTGCTTAACATGGACTCTCTCTATGGACTTCCAATGTCGCGTATATTACCTCGCAAACGTAGTATGCCTAATCTCACCGGAGAATCATCACGCCCACGAGGCACTCTTGCATGCAAGAAGTGCCAGACACGAATCGCATCGAAGCGGTCTGTACTTTCATGGGTAAGCAGCGCTCATATTGTCATGCGTATCAGGACTGACATCATTGCTCTTCTAGTCTTTCAGAGGCAATTTAGGCAAAGCCGCACTTTTCACCAAAGTGTGAGTACTATGGGCGACCTTCTGACTCGGACCATCTCTAATTTTGCGATAGGGCCAATGTCACTTTGCATAAACCTACTGTTCTCCTCATGGACTCCGGCGCTCACACCGTCCAGGAGTTCTCATGCATGAGATGCGCCACCATCCTCGGATGGACCATCGTTCGTGCCCACGAATGGCCGGAGAAGTGGAAGGAGGGATATTCGGTGCTTGAGCTTGGACTCCTTGACGAAATCGATGGCCCGTCGCCAACACCATCGATCGTCGTTCAACAAGTCGCAACCCCACAGGAAGAGGTCGCAGAGCCCAAGGTGGCTGCATTCCAGGCATATCTGCAGGTTGCTAGTGCGCTATCCAAGGGTCGTCGGAGAGTCAGCTCAGAGATGGAGAGAGCAAGACCTTCGGGCCCGAGAGCTATCACCCCAACGCCAGGGACACCCCCGAGGCAAAGTATGTTGCGGGTTCAGTAGTCCCTTTCGCCTGAATTCTTCTCAGTATCCGTACACGGACTTTTCTGGCATCCCGGGTTGCGGTCGCATTCATTATCACCAAGTATGTAAATCATGCTCTTCTATTTTCTATCTATATCTGTTTCGCATTCATCCCTTTCAACTTCCACACGTCTTTTCTTTTCTTATCTTCTATCTTTATTCTTATGGACACATAAGACCTTCGACAAACTTTCGTTTCTCTCATCACACAGCTTGACCTCAGTAGTCGATAACATCATAACATAACGTATTTGGGTTATTGATTATCTATGCCACTTCTATTCTCGGTGCGAATGTTTTCTCGAGCGCATTCGTCTCACACAAGTCAGTCATGTCGCCTCCAACGAAGACATTGTGCATGTACCTCGACATCATGATATTATTTACTATATGATTATTACAGGTATTTATGGTTGGTATATATGGCTGACAGCGAGTTTGTTAGAATTATTTTAGTTTACTTAAGGTTATCGAGTTATTTAGCGCCTTCCTCCCGAGTCCAGACTCCCATTTCAGATTAAAGTTCAATCGTATGAGCTTCAAGTTCAAGCTCAATTCATCTTCACCGTAACCTTGTCGAACTTCCAAAGAATTGCGCGCAGCAACATTGTTTCACCGTTCTGGTTCTGCATAGCAGTGGCATCAGACTGTTTCATGGGCCATAACGTCAACAATCGTCTACGACGACGCACAAGAGTGCCACCACAGTTTCTATTGTGCGGCCCAGTTCGTCTGACGCACTCGGCTCATTCTCTGGTACCCATCATTAGCGACCTTTGTCGCGGCTATGGTCGTGTTCCGACTTACTGGGGGCGGGGGCGGAAAAGGTTCGTGGGCGGTGGCGTTTCTGGCATGAGAGGTGTGATTGCTGTTTGAGAATAGGTTAGTGCAGTCTGTTTTCGATTCCTGGAGCCTAGAGAGTTCTGATACGGGCCCAGCGTGGAATGGCACTCAAAGATAGAGCGCGGTTGCGTCAAGTCGCGCAAAATACGCGTTGTTACTTTCGCGCTGAGCAATCTACACCGCCGCCCACCGTCTTACGCAGTCAATCATAGACACGATCCTCTTTCTAACGACACCAATCAACTCACAAGCTGCGCAGGCTCGAAACAGTCTTCAATCAGCTGTTGGCCACAGTCTCTCGATCGTCGATCGTTGAGAGCCTGTAAGCCAGCGTCTTTGAGTGCATCCTCATCGAAGAGGCAGTGCGAACTTCTCAGGACCAACTGCGGCACAGACAGAAACGTTCATCGTCATGACGCTGGTGGGTTTCGTCTTCATCTGGCTGGATGTATGCTGAGGTCTTGTTTGGTCTCGAAGAGCGCGACAGACGGCTATGTTGGCTAATATGTGGCGTAGGAGAGCAAAGCGATGAGTGCTCCAGAATATTCAAAGTCAAGTCAATCTTATCTATCGGATTCATGTCGGATCCGCATGTCAACCTCGATAACAAGTGAGGGGTCGGCAGATGATGCCGTGTCCGTCACAGCTCGGAGGGTTAGCGTTGGATAGCGCAGTCCGTAGTCCCCCCAGACGTGTGTATCCAATATCCTTGATTCATTGCTGTGTAAACATGCTGAACGCGCACCGCTCCCCGTAGACAAACGTTACAACATTGGGAGCTATAACTAGACCATCTACTTGGACGTTGAACGACAGAAATCCTATCCGACTTTAATCTCCTCACGTTCTACGTTCATCATGAGCTCGAATTCCACAGATCCTATCTGTAAGTTTATGTTCATTGAATCTCCGTTTTTTTTTACTGACTCAGGGTGGCGACTTTGCAGTCCCTGCCGACACCTTCGGTCCAGATGGCCAAGTCGTCAAGTCTCCCTACTACGAGTACCTCGTCAGCCAAGGTGTAGCCTACACCTTCGTCGTCCTTTTCAGTCTTACGACCGGTAAGCTTTCGCCTGTCTTCTTCGCTGCCCCAACATACTCACAGTGCTCTCGCCAGCGGTACACATTGGACAGGCCATTTACTTCCGCATGTGGGTCTTGTTCCCGACGGTAGTCCTCGCTGGAGTTGGCGAGATCTTGGGATGGAGCGGTCGCCTTTGGTCAAGCTACAGCCCGTTAGACCAAAACCCATATCTCATGCAGTACGTCGCACTTCTACGCCTTTATTGAAGGAGTTCCTATGCTTAGAAATATTCGTGCGCGCAGGATTGTTGCTACGATTCTGGCTCCAACTCCATTCGTCGCTGCTTTGTTCATTCTTTTCTCCCGGATCACTCAGAAACTTGGGACCCAGTACAGCCGTTTGTCACCTCGGTGGTGTGAGTAATTATCAAAAAAACGCGAACCGTGTCACTTTTATTGACGACGCTGGTTTGTAGACGCAAGGATTTTCCTTACAGCAGTATGCTACCTGTCTACCCCGCGCCGTTGAGATGTACTGACAAGTACCCTGACTTACAGGACATCATCGCTCTTGTCGTTCAAGGAGCTGGTGGCGGATTGGCCGCAACTGCAAATACGGACGCGGGAAGCAACCTCGTGCGTAGATGCCCTCACAGTTTTCTTTTTGAAATGGCTGAATCAATTGTCATCAGGGTGCGAACATCATGCTTGGTGGCATCATCTTCCAGCTCGGTAAGTTCTGCTGTATCACAGACATCCATCTGGTGCTGACCAGTATCTTTAGTGGCCCTGGTAATATTCATTGGCATTGCCACGGAATACTATATGCGTTACCTCGCCGATCGCCCCATTCGCTTTGATGCGCAGTCCCGACGTGTAGAGTGGGGTCAGCGGATGAGGATATTCACTGGCGCGCTGGTCTTCATCGTTATTTGTATACTGATTCGGTGAGCATCCCCCAAATTTATTCTGACCTGAGCTTTATGTCTTATAAATCGAAATATAGGTCAATCTACCGTTCCGCTGAGCTTGCGGATGGATGGAACGGAGCCATCATCACAACGCAGATCTACTTCAGTGAGTTACGACTACATTCTTATACGCCATTTCAATGGTCGCTCATTTACTTAACCCAGACCTGTTTGATGCTGCCGTTGTCCTCCTAGCGATCGTCACTCTCAACTTCTTCCATCCCGGATACATGCTGAAGGTGGACGGTGGCAAGTTTCAAGCCGGCGAAACTATCGTTCTCGGAGATACATACAACAAGGAAGTTTCAGGACCATCGACGCCCAACACCTTTGACTCTCGTGTCTGAGACACCGAACATTTGTAACGTACTTAGTGGCGCGGGTTTGCTACAATATCAACCACACTCGTTTATTTATTTACTTTGGACTTTTACGGTTTTTCTTCTTCGTTTGGGCATGGATAGTCAACGGACTTTTGGGTGGGATACTATATCGGACTTTTCTCGACCTCATGTCTGTATTAATACCGCAATCACTTTTATGTCGGAGGCAACGCTCAGGGATTGCTGGGAAGAACCAGGCTTGGTTATGAAACAAACTTCACATGAGCAGACTTGACTCGCGCAAATATCATGGACCTTACTGACATTCCCCCCACCCTCGAGCCCCATGACCTATTCAATGTCAAGAACTTGAGCATACTACCAACTCGAGGAGTGCGGCGCCACTAGTGCCCTAAAATGGGATTCATATTACACTGCCATTCGAGGCGGAGTTGGGAACGGGAATTTAGAATGACTCAGGGATTGGCCTGAAGTTGTCTTCCTCGTAGCACTACATACCACCTTCATCGCAGCCTAACGATGTCAAAGCTGGGTTTGAAGTGGACGAATCCGTCCGAGGATAGTAGGGCGTTATCTACCGATATTGAGGCAAAGTGTATTTATACTCATTACTTATCTGCAGGTATAACGTCTACTGCAACAACCATCTCACCAGATCCGGTATTCCGGCCAAGTTCTGAAGTGTGGTACCCCGATGGCAGCGTTGTTTTGGTCGTAAGGGACGTCGGATTTCGTGTCTACCCCGGGATTCTGCGTCAACAGTCTCAAAGGCTTGCTGAGATATTGGATGAATCAACGAAGCCGGGAGGGACTATGGATGACGGGTCCGTGGTCGTATGGCTGGATTACAATTCGGCGGAAGCGGTGGAACGGCTCTTGAAAGTGATGCACAACCCTGCGTAGGTCTACCCATGCGAAGTACTTCGTCAGATGCTCACCTAGGAGCTCTCTCTATAGTGTTCAAGTCAATGAGACCCTCCCATTTACCGTTTTGTGTACCCTCCTCGACGTCAGCACCCACTTCAAAGTCACCCACATCCGCCTCAGTACCATATTGGCTCTCTATCACTTCTTTCCACCCACGCTAGAGCAGTACTGGCAAACAAAAGACGCACGGCGAACTATCAGCATCGGCGACGTCTTCCTCGCCGCGAACATTGCACGGAAAACCAATACCTTCAGTCTCCTTGTCTCTGTCTTAACCTTCTGCGTCAACCAATCATCTGAAGTAATTCACCACGGTGTTCCTTATTCATATAGTAGCGCTACCGGGAACAGGGAAGGGTACGGATCAGGAAGAATCGAGCTGTTGCAGGAGAACAAACTTGCCATACTCCAAGCACGAGCCAAATTCCCTCACCTCGCGCGCACCATCACCCTCCGCGACGTCTTTTTTCCCTTTCCCTCATCCCTGTGCAACAGAGCTCGGTGTATCGCGGCTAAACAGGACGTTGGATCCAAGATCCTGCAAGGAAGTTCGATTTTTGAAGATTCCGGGTTCGTCAGTCCCCTATCGGAGTTTCGAGGGTTGGTTGAGAGTATGGCCGTCAGAGGGTCATGCGCTGAGTGTTGTGCGGACATGAAGGAGTGCGTGAGAGTGGGAAGAGAGGAGGTATGGGAGAAGATTCCAGGAGTGTTTGGGTTTGACGGGGGGCATAGTGAATGGAGAAGGCTAGTGCTTGAAGACGGGGTGAATGAGCTTTCCGGAATTGACTCGACTGTAGGTTTCCATGCTGGTGAGGAGGCACCTGCGGTGGAGAGAAATTTGTCGAAGGGTATTGCTAGGCGGCAGCGTTCGCGGCCGAGTTCCCAATCTTGTGTAGTGGCGTAATGACTATGAAGGCTACAGTAGTTTGTTATGGACTTCGTCCCAACTTTCGTCGTGGTATTTCTGTAAACGTAAGGACTGCGTTCACTCGCAACATCACCTTTGTTGATCACCGTCCGAAAGAGGCAGCTGAAAAAATCGTATGTGCTGCAAATATTCTCCGTAACATTGTGGAGATATTCATGGATTGATTCCAAACAATCACTCACCATGGCTAGCAAGTTGGGGACGGGCAATCAGCATATGGGGAAAAGCCGAGGGAGAAAGCCCACTCACGGTTATCCATCAGCATGCAGAGTACTCCGCAATCCCACACAATCCCACACCCATGATCCTGGCTCGAAATCTATAAGACAACACACCTTGAGTTCTGACGACGTAGTAGTGGATGGCAGAAAGGCAGGGAGGTTTGCACTTCGGCATAGGCCGGAATTGATGTCGGGCGCCTGGTTTCTTCCTTCAAGGGCACCTTCAAGTTGGTCATTCTCTCCATACTGTATTGAACACACAGCTCCCACTGCTCATTATGTCGATCTCCCTCCTCCTCCGGCGCAACTCCTTACAGCTTCCTGCTGAGATATGTGACAAAGTGATAGATTGCGTTGCATGTCCCGACCCTCGACTTTGGAAAGTGAGGGAGGATCTCGTTGCGTGCAGTCTCGTCTGCCGCGCCTGGGTTTCCCGATCCTTCCTCCATCTCTTACAGGTTCTTACACTCAGGACTGCAGCTCAGTTGAAGCACGCGGCATTTCGCATGTCTAGCACATCGGGGTTATCGAATCGTGTGCGAACGTTGGTCATAGATTGCCTACCTGGCATAGACCAGTCATGGGTCCCCCTCGTCCCCCTTCATCTCCCCAAATTGGAACACCTGAAAGATCTGGCCATTACGAGATTTGACTTCACAAGGGAGCACAGAAAGCTGTACGAAAACTGTCGCCTGCTCCGTATCGCCTATCTAGAGGTTGCAGCCGCAACTTATTCGCAGTACGCCCAGGTTACACGGCTCGCGTCTGCCGTTTTCGCGAAGGAGTTTTCGCTTCATGGGCCGGTTCAGTCTTACCTGGTGCCAAAGAAAACCTCCGGCTACTTGCAGGTTGGGAATATACTCTCCCTCAACGTGTTCTCCCTGCACACTACGTGGCGCGATCTGCAAGACGTATCAAAGATATGGACATTTCGCCCTACAATCAAACGGCTGGCTTTTCACATTGTGGATTTCGATTCGGTGATGTTCGCGGAGAACAGCGACGCTACTTGGAGGAGAATCGCCGATCAATACCATCACATGTCTTTATTTACGGAGTATATCAAGGTCGCTCAGCCTGGACATGATCGTTTCGTGACTGTCAGGTGGAGGGGAAGACGTCTATTCTATATGCGGACGGAGTTACACTGCGGTGAGTCCCGAGTTTCTGCATTTTTTTTGCTCAAGGCTGACGTTTAATTGGGGCAGAACAGGACCGAAGACTATATTATCGCAAATTGTGCATCCTCTCTCACTGCGGCAATCCACAACTTGTCGTAAATATTCTTAGAGGCGTCGCGTCTTCTGGTTGCCAGTTGCATGCAATAGCGCTTCCACATTTTCACGACGCGATTGCATCTCAGTTTTGGGATGTCATTGACGAGTGCCTGGCTAATTCGAGCTTCACCACCGTCGACACACGGCATTGTGGAATTTCAACCATTGATGATATCGTCGATACGAGTGGTAGTGACGATGAGGACCGGGGACTCAACTGTCCAATAGTTGACAAGCCGTTTAACTGCCTTCACGAAGAATATAGAGAACGCATGCCTCGGACGGCCGGTCGAGGCTTCTTTCGCTGTGATCCCCAGACGTGCGAGCTCTCTCGTACTGTAAGTGTATTCCCCACTGTTGTTCCTCGTTCTGATCACCTTAACAGCCTCATCGAAGCACGGGGTCCACAATGGATAACTCATAGATGATGAACGAACGTCTTGGTCTCCGGCTGCCCGGCAACGTGACAGGCCTCGTCATGGCTATGACGCATCATGCAGCACTGCGCCGTGGCCCAGATATGCTGTATACGGCCCGCGTTATGGTTGGCGTATGGTACTTTGTCTGAGGTATTAAATGCCTTTTTCTTTCCACAATTGATAGGTAGAACATGTACTAATCACTCCGTCACAGGGGTTTTAAGCTTGCTCGTGCTGATGAGAAGGCTATTCTGTCAACGGGGCGACTGTGACGGCAACCATCAATTGGTGACTGGCTGTGCGGTACGGCCAGATATCTAAACCGGCAGGCTCTTTTGAAGACCTCGTTCTTCACTTTCTTGACCACCGCCGCCATTACCCTCTGACTGCTATGTCGAGCTCTCTGCGGACCTCACGCAAATCCCTAGATCTCCCCGTCGACGTGTGGGAAGAGGTGATAGACCATGTCGCTCGTCCCGACCCTCATGTTTGGGAGGTGAGGAAGCAGCTCTTCGCATGCAGCCTCGTCTGCCGTGCCTGGGTTCCTCGCTCATTCTTCTACCTCTCCGAGATCCTGACACTCCGAACAGCAGATCGGCTGGAGCATGTCGCACGGCGCCTGACCAGCACGGCGGGGCTATCGGATCGCGTTCAAATGCTGATCATTGACTGCTTTTCGGGCGCAGAACAGTCATGGGTACCTCTCGTACCTCTCCGCCTCCCCAGATTGTGCGGCCTGAAAATCCTGGAGATCGCACACTACGACCTCACGATGAGGCCCCCCAATTTATACGAACTCTACCGTCTATTTGACGTGGACCATCTTCGGGTTTGGGAGACCATCTATTCGCGGTACTCCCAGATTACACAGCTCGCATCCGCCGTTTCCGCGAAGAAGCTTACCCTCGCTGGGCAAGTCCAGTCGTATCGGGCGCCGACGCAGAGACCTGGTCGCTTGATGCTCGGCGCTGTGACCGCTCTTACCAGGTTCACTCTGTTAACGACATGGCGGACGCTACAGGACATATTGAGGACCTGGACTTTTCCACCCACGATTAGGAAGTGTAGATTCAACATCATAGATGGTCTACACTTCGATCCAGTCCCTCAGGCTGATGAAACGATTGTGGAGGATGATGCAGTAATGTGGGAGAGACTTGCCACACTCTATCTTCGCATCTCATCGCCTGAAAAGCGTGGTGAATGCACCTTCGGACAAGATAGAACTGTTCACGTCTACTGGGAGGTGTACGAAGCCGTCTGCATGTGGTCGGAGTACGGTGAGCGTCGTGTTCCGATTTGCGCTACGCTTCAGCAGCATTGAGCTTATAACGTTGACGTAGTGAAAACGGAGTTTGACGAAATCGGTTCATATCACCACAAGCTGAGGCTCAGCTATTGCGGCGTAGGGCCTCATCTCAGTGTCTCCCCCCAAGTGATCATCCTCGCCCTGAGAAGCATGGCAGCTGCGCGCATTCCATTACACGAGATCGTCCTACCCCACCTACGTGACGAAATTGTGTCGCAGTTTTGGGACAGTATAGATGACTGTCTGGTCAATCCCGACTTTACTGTCCTCAAACGTTGCGATATCATCACCGCTCATGAGAGTTATCCTCACGTGGAGAAACACCCCACCGTCGACGAGCCCTACATCTGTCTCCACGAGGAGTACAGAGAGCGCATGCCCCTAGCTGCCTCCAGAGGTTTCTTTCGCTGTGATCCGAGAAGCTGTAAACTCCTCCGTTCTGTAAGTGCCTCTTCTGTCGTCGCCCACGTCGTATCTGACACGTTGCTACAAGTCCTCCGAGGGTCCGAATTGACATTCATCTTGTGAATGTTCATGTCCGCATCACTACATACCGTCTGCTCTGATTTCGTAGAGCGTGGCCCACGATTGGGTCATTGTATCTTTTGCGTTATTCTTGCTGGTCTCCTCTGCACTGCTGTACGTTCACTACAACTTTGTTTTTTTGTGGGTCCTCATCGTTCAGACCCAGCCCCGTGCAGCAATGGTTTTTGACCGTTTTCAACGACATGGAGCGACCTGAAGAACTTGTCGAAGGGTCCTATGTCCTGGCTCGTGCAGTTCCTCTGCGGTACGAGATGGATACCCAAGAGACACGAGGCGGGGCCTGCGGAGTTGTTCGTGGGAGACTGAATTTACTATGTGACAGGCGTTGATTGTCAAGCTGTGATGGCGACTGGCGCTGTACGACGATAATCTTCCCCGAAGGACGCTCTCTTGCTTTCTGCCCAAGAACGGCCACCCTCTGATCATGGAGATCGCCCCATTATCATCCACTCGCCAGCCCCCGAAGCTCCCAATAGAGGTATGGGAGTCGGTAATAGACCAGCTTACATTTCCCAACTCAACATTGTGGAACGTGAGAATGGACCTCGCTGCGTGCAGTCTAGTATGCCGCGCCTGGGTCCCTCGCTGCTTGTTCTACCTCTTCACTGCACTTACTCTTAGGACGGACGAACAACTACTTGAACTAGAGTACGCCGTCCTCCGCATGGCCAATATACCCGGTCTGTCCAAACGCGTCACAGTCCTCATCATACATTGCCTGCCCGAAACCGACCAGTCATGGGTGTCTCTCATCCCTCTCCATCTTCCCCGACTGGACTCATTGACTGCTTTAAGCATCATTCGGTTCGATTTCACGAAAAGACACCCGAACTTCTCTGCCGTTTATCGGGCGTTCAAAGTCGACGCGCTGGAGATCGCGTACTGTGTCTATTCGCGATATTCTCAGATCACGCAGCTCGCATGCGCCGTGCATGCTAAGAAGCTCACCGTCGCGGGGCAGGCTCGACCATACTTGGCACCAACAAAGCGTCCTGGCCACCTGCCGCTTGTTGCTGTATTCACCCTCGAGTTGTTCGTCTTAAAAACGACATGGCGGGGTCTGCAGGACGTGTCAAATGTTTGGAGGGTCCGCTCATCCGTCCAGGAAGTCCAGTTAATCATCGTCTCTCATGACTCGGAGGAGATCAACGAGTACTGGGATCCGCCAGGTCTACTCCACGGGGATGCCCCAGCTATGTGGCAGCGGATCTCTGCACTGCATCATGATATGTCCTTGTTCTACCAGCGCGGCACGAGGGGATTCGGGCACAAACTCGGACCCTCCGTCTCCGTATTGCGCGGGACGGATGTGCTCTGTAGCATGCGATTATACCACGGTAAGCGTGTCATTCACAATGTGAGGGTCTTGCTTAGTATGCTCATGATACCGCTTCTTCCCAAGCGGGTGGCTTTCATCCCGATTCCCCGGGAACATTCCTTCACCTACTGGAACTAGCTTTTTGTGGTGAATATCCCCGGATCATCATAGACGTATTGAGAGGCGTCATATCCTCCGACTGGTTTGTTCACTCGGTCGTTCTTCCTCATGTGCACGACGGAATTGCGTCGCAAGCAGCATGGGAGGCTATCGACGATTGTTTGACCCACGCTCGTTTTGCGGGCCTCTTGCACTGCGACATTGTCGCGCATAACGAGCACCGGGTACACGTTGAGAAACACCCGGTCATCGACATGCCGTATCGTTGTCTTCACGAGGAGTATAGAGCGCGTATGCCGCGCACTGCTGCTCGAGGTTTCTTTCGTTGCGCTCCGGACGTTTGCGCGCTCCGCCGTGTAGTAAGTGCCTCGTCTTGCTGTACTTATGTATCCCGCTTTCTTAATGATTTTGTATCGCAGCCAGGATAGCATGCGGAGGGAGGTGTATTATTTCAGACGCGATAATGTCTGATATGGTGGATGAATTGTCATGCGATCAGAATGGGACACACACAAGGGGTAGTAAGTACAAATACAATGGTGATAAACCTACAGCACGACATCTAGGGTGTGGTGATACATGAGATAATAAGAAACCAGCTCACGAGCATATACAAAAGCGGCGGTAGTTAACACCGAAAATCCTCCACTTCCATCTTCCTTACCCTCTGTACCTCCCATCGTCCCTTGACCCCAACCCGCGCGAGCTTCCACCCAGCACTTAATTGCACCTCTTTCAAGTTCTTGCAGTACCTATTCCAAGGGATCACGAGATCACGCATCTCCTCACCGATGCTCTCGAACGTGGAGTCGTACAACGAACCGGAAGGTGGGTACGAGAGCGCGGAAGGTTCGCTACCCTGAGGTGTGTGGTAAACTTGGACGGTGTGAAGGTTAGGAAGGTTGCTGAGGAAGAGTGGGCCGAGGGAGACGATGGTGGACTGATCATAAAAGAGACGGATGTCAATTAGGGGGTTAGAGGGTTCAGCGCCGTTGTCACGTACCTCTGAAGGTCCCTCGTTCTCACTGGCGTAAGTCAGCTTGAGACGCCTCAGGTTGCGGAACAGCGTGCAAACAGCATGCAAGATCTCGTCGTCCCATACTGATAACTCGAGCGCAAGCATCTTCAATCGCGATCCATGACACTCCGCGATCATCCGTAGGGACTCGAGTGTGCTATGCGCCGCGCCCTCCGACCAAAGAAGGCTGATCCCCTCCAATGGTCGGATAGCACCCATAGACAGGATTGCCTCCGCGAAACCCTCCAGGTTTCGTAAGTTTGGCAAACAATCTTCTGGGAACGTTGTGTGGCGGGGAAGTTGGCATTCCAAGGAGATGGTGTTGATGGTTGCGCAGCGACTGAATAGAGCGTACAAAGCCCGGTCTGGGAAGAACTGCTCTGCGGGGAACTGAGGTTGGACTTGACCACGATGAGAGGTCTTTTTGCTGATAAATAGACGTTCCAAGAACTGGGGGACGTGATATATATACGCAGGGATGGTGCTATCCCAGACGGTGTAGACGCGGCCGAGAACATCCGCTGTAGAGTCGATGTGAAGGCTGCGGAGATTTCTCGCTTGGCCAAGTTTCAAAACGTGGGTCAAGTCTTCATCAATGTCTGCTATGTCAGATGCGCAACTGTCAAGATTTATCTCGGGGAGAAATGGACAATGCAGCTCACCAGCGTGAGGCGCGAAACCATGACCCTGGGTCACACGACGCCGGAGATTAAGAAGCTTGAGTTCTGTGATGGGTAAAACAGAGTGATCCCGTGTCTTCATGACCTGACGTGAGGGGAAGATACACAGTTCGATTTCAAGACTGCGAAGAGCAGGCAGGGAGTGAATGACCTCGAGGAGGTTATCCGTAAATATGAGGTCTCGACATTCAAGCCTTTCCAGGTTAGTGAAAGATGCAATTCGCCGGCACATGGTGAGATATAGGGGCGGGGTGGCAAAATAATGGCGTTCCGCGATGCGGTAGTACATCAAAGAGCGTAGCATGCCCATGGAAAGCAGCAGCTGATTCTGGTCATCCTCGGCGTAGAGCGCGGGGTCAAGAGGACCTTGAGTCGCACCGCCATATTCATCGATGAACGTGCAGGGATAGGACGACGGGACAGTTGAGATGTTGAGGCAAAGGCTGCGTACATCTGCAGCTAACTGACTTGGACGATCCACGTCCTTCCCCTGACCTTGTCCCGGGCCCTGTCCTTGGTTCGCCCATATGGGCAGGTTTGTGAGCACATGGCTCGGGGTGGACCAGATGATGTCGCGCAAGAGTGCGCGGATGCCGCAGAAGTAGAATTTCTTGCAGGTCAGGACGACGGAATGGAGGTCCTGGGGAGCGTCCATGGACTCGAAGATGTCCATCCACAGCTCATTGGGGACTTTGTCGTGCGGCAAGAGCATCGGGAGACGGGCGGCGGTCGCTGTGAGACGGGCTCTGGGGGTCTGAGGATATTTATACGAATATCTGGGTGGCGTAACAGAACAAGAACAAGAGCGCAGCTTTATCGGAGTTGCGTCATAATATTATTTATTTATTAAACTAAAGATAGTCAGGCAACTAGCCACTCCGACTTTCACAGCGACAACGACATCCGATTCGTCGTTGGCCTCACCATCGTCCACAATGTCCTCCGCGACGTCCAAAGTCTCGTTCACCGTTCGTCGCCCTACTCCTACCTCAAGGGCCAGCTCGACCGGCGCCGACTCGGACAACAATGCCTCATTCAAGATTCCCGCCATTCCAAGACATCTCTCATCGACAAACTCGAGCAACCGAGGGAGCGCAAGTCCCCTTGGAAGAGAGTCTCCAACACCAAAGCGAACTTATGGCGAGCGCGACAGCTCGGATGAGGATGAGGAAATACAAGATGAGCTTGTAACTGGTTTTGACCAATTTGGCGTCCAGCGGTGTGTCTCTTGTTATCCTTTCCCTCACTATTGCCCCGACTCTTGTTCCTATTGTATTGCACGTTGCCATAGTCCATTACAACGTCTGCTACATTTACGATACTATGATCCTCAACTCACGGTAGATTTTGTATTCAACAGACTTAACCGCAAACCCGAGCCTGAAGGTCCGCTTGTCATCCCTGCACTCAAGAACAGGGATTGGCGTGAGCTTGCTCGCAAACGCAAACAGCTTTTCGTTCCCCCAACTGCTGGTGCTACGACCGGCGCGGATGGGAGTGTCGGTGGTCTGGGAACCAGGGACAGTATCAACTCCGGTCCTCAGCTTTCCGGCCTGCAGCTTGCCCCGAAGAAGAAAGCAAGAGTAGATGGAGGCGGAGACGAAGATGAGGATGAGGAGATGACGGAGTCGAACGTAGAGACCCCTTCTGCGGAGCAGACCCCTGCGGAAGAAGAGACAGAAGATCAGCGGGCGCTTCGTGCTGTTCTTGCTAGCGCGCAGTCCGCCGACTCCAATGGCGATACCACTGGCCCTATCATCGAAATCATCCCTACACCTGTCACCGAGGACGACGCATTCAAGCAGGATGTCGTCGCGCTTCCCGACTCTGCAACGCTCGATGACTACGAACGCGTCCCTGTCTCTCAGTTCGGTGCTGCGTTGTTGCGGGGGATGGGCTGGAAGGAGGGCGAGGTGGCGAGTAAGAGCAAGCGGTTCCAAGGGAAGGGGCAGGATGGAAAGCAGAAAGGATTGGTAGAACCTTGGATCCCAGCTGCTAGGCCTGCGTTGTTGGGTATCGGAGCAAAGGAAAAGGAGGTGTTCGACGACGGGAGTAAAGGCAAGGGCAAGGGCAGACCGGATAAGCGGTATGTTCCCATTCTCAAGGTGGAGAAGAACGGGTCCGGGTCTGGTGGAGGGTCAAGAGAGAGGGACGGGGAGAGCAGGTCGGGGAGTTCGTCTAGACGAAGATCACCAGAACCATCCAGAGGCGGAAGCTCGAGACGGTCTCCCTCACCTTCGTCAGACAGGGACCGTCGGCGAGAGAGAGAGCGGGATCGCGATCGGGACCGGGAATACGAGAGAGAACGGGGGAACAGGGACCGCGATAGTCGTCGATACGACTCAGATGGAGATCGACCTCGCAGGAGGGACAAGGATGGCGCTGGCGAAAGACGTGACTACAAGGACTCGTCGCGGCGAGATAGAGACCGGGAAAGTGATACTCGTCGAGACAGAGAGAGGTCCCCGAATCGGATCAGAAAGGACCGCGACCGTAGAGAGTACTGAGTTCAGGTCGTCCGTGGGTGTACTGTAGATTTCGGAAAGTGTATTTGCCAGCCTCACACTGTTCTATCTATTCATAGTCACCAAAGGTCATTATTGTCTGCCGAGCTTTCCGTCGTACAACACATGTGAAGAAGAGTTGTTGGCCACAGTATGATTGTACGTGGAGGTTACTGCGTATCTATCACAAAGACGCACAATCCCAACACCTCCAATTTCTTCCCCCCGTTCGACATTCAAGTTCTCAAAATCGCCACTTCCCTGCCTCCCGACCCGGACTTCCTAACAATCACGACCAGGCATCACTTCCTATACATCAGGGATGTGTGAAGCTACCGCCATCCTGACTTCCGCCTCCGCTCAGAGGAATGGGTCCCTCGTTTCGTCCCTGTCGGTGCGAGCCCTCTTGTCAGGATGATCTGATTTATCATGGCCTTTGCTATCCGCCACGCCACCCTGCAGAAGACTTTTCTGAGGTGATTTCGGATCGTTGGCAGACCCTGTCCGGGGCCCGGGGGGCCATCTCATTGTCAGGCCCGTACTATTTTTGTCCAGTTGGTCGTAAATCCGATAGTCATCTTTCCGCCGCTGAAGCTCTCTGTCTCGGGCCTTAGAGTCGAGGTCAGAATATTGGACATGCGTGTTTTTGTGATTTTCCAGCCATTCGTCGAGAAGGGTTAAGACCTGATCGTGAATAGTTCCTTGAACAGCGTGCCCCGAGACTATGTAGTTCGCTCTGAGGATTTCCATCCACCTGATGATCAGGCCTCCTATTGGTTTGAAGTATGGGGAGAATCGGTCAACGACGTCTTCCTTGAATTGCGAGTATTGCTCGCCATGGTTCTCGAGAGGTTCACTGAAATAGTTGTCCTTTGTTTTCTCCACCACCTCCTCGCTACCGTCAAACAGAGACCACACGATCTTTCGCAGGTCCTCATCCGTTGACGATGGGTTGGCGGTTGTGATCTCGGGTCGGACATCGTCTCCTGGTCCAGCTCGAATTAGACCCTGGTACACAAGGACCCAGAAGAATGACTCGACGTCATGGATGGAGCTATGTGTTGGTTGATCTTTGGGGCCAAGATCACGTCTAATTTCCCTGTTGTTGGCAATTCTATATGGTTTACATGATAGAATTTCGCCACTCATGAAAGCGACGGTACCCTAAGAAAAGATTAAGCGGCGGGTCAACGACGATTAAAGCACTACTACCGACCGTTCGCACGGACTGTGTCGCTCGAACATCGTCCCATGATGGTTGCAAACCACCACGCTGAAAGAGATAGCAATAATGAGCGAGGTCTGCTTCAATTTAACGTGTTGAAAAGTCAAATGCTCTACTTACCTCCATGAAAATTTCCCACTTCCTGAATTGTTCACACATATAAGCAATATCCTGAAAAAGAATCGACTCAGAATCCAAGACACAACAGTATACATCGCCGAACTGACCTTGAGATCCTTGCCTTTGTAACAGCCTACATATGCGCTAACCGTGTACATATCGTTTCCAAACATGCGAAGAAGGACGGGGGCCAATCCGAGGTCTATAGCCCGTTTCTGACTGTCTGAATTGAGTCGCACGAAACTCTTCTCAACCGATCTGATTGCATCATCTGTCGACTGCTCGTCACTCGGCCGTGAGTATTTGACTACGGAGTCCGTCTTCTTTGCGTGGTCCAAGTCAATGAGGAAGCCGAAAGTGTCCTGTAGCTTGGATTCTTCCCACTCCTTCGGGCCAAAAAGGATGTTCCCTTGGCTAACATCTCTTTGTAGGGTATTATTTTTGAAATATAGTTCCTTGTGGCCTATTTGGACGGGGTTCATATGCATGACTCTTATCGCGGCAGTGATGGATGCATTGACATAACGTACCTCGAATAGCATCTCTAATAGTTGAGAGTAGCTCCTTCAAATCCATGGCACGCTTCAATGGCCATCCATAAGTCTCAATAACCGTGCGTGTAAGGACACGGTTAGAATCATTGAGTTCAGCGACCTCCTTGTTCAACTTCCCTAGGCTCCCGTAGACAATGTGGCCAAGTTGATCACCGTCTTTTTCATTTCGAAAATTGGAACCGGCGGATTCGGGACCTCTCTTGGTGCCGGGTTTCAAGTACTGGTTGTGCTGTGTAAGACCAGAGTTCCATTCACCTGAAATCGCCGTTTGCACGACTCGTTCTGAGCGAATATTAGCTGTGTTATCCTCAAGAGGCAATGAGCCCGCGGCCTTTCTGAACCCTGAGTCAATATCAACTCGGACGGAACAAAGAATCTTTCCGACGTTGTCGAGGAATGACGGGAGGTAGTAATCGTGCTCTGTTGGGCGGCTTAGTCTATGCCAAGTTTGCTTGATGACACAAGGAGGGCCCTGTCGACAAAAGGTTTGGTAGAGCGGGTTAGGCATTGCTGTCGAAGCACTGCATCTGGACTTACATGTACGTAGGATCCCTTGTCGTCGTTCAGCTTCTTTGCCACCCACACGAGTGTCGCGCTCCCTGCCATCTCTCCTGCTCGTTGCAGGCTTAAAGCGCGAGTGGCCACGTAGTCCGTCACAACTATGTCG
Organism: Cristinia sonorae; assembly: GCA_021029105.1. Classification (NCBI taxonomy): domain Eukaryota; kingdom Fungi; phylum Basidiomycota; class Agaricomycetes; order Agaricales; family Stephanosporaceae; genus Cristinia; species Cristinia sonorae. The sequence goes on along the minus strand of JAEVFJ010000038.1, from coordinate 118,727 downwards.
CCTGTGGATTGGTCTTTGATGGGAATTTGTATTTTCCATCGTGCAGAGTACATGTCCAGACCGAAATCAAGCATAAAGACCTTGCGACTTGTAGAGGGGTAAAAGGTGAGAGGGAGACCTTGCTTCTGAGCGATGTGATAGAGCGTCATATTGGGGTCCCAGCCAAGATCGGATGGCTGTAACGTGGACAACGCAATTATTACACGTATGAACATTTTCATCCCGTCATTTTCCTGTTCAAAATACGATGAGTGTTGCATACTGCAGGGATTGAGTCTGAATCACAAACATTGTCATGTATGTCAATGGGTCGATCCGTCGTAAGTATTCCAGAGCGGTCACCAAGGAATACTCGCAGATGGTTACAACAGAGTAGAAGACCGAAGATGAAACGACGATCAGGTTGCATAGAGAGAGATTGTCGCATGTAGCGTACGAGCTGTGACGACCCTTGGGTGACTGTTTTCTCCCAGTCCGCGGTCTCACTCTTCCTCTTGATTTCCACCGGAATATTGACTCTATGCCACCAGACTGTGGACTCCCCGGGCTTACCGTCCACATTCCGGATAGTGAAATCTTCACACTACATATAGGTCAATTATGATGAGAGATGGCATATGTGACGGCGAATCCAACCGGTCTTACCTGGCTAGGTGGGTCATCGGGTGTGTCAGTCCGAGTCTCCGCGTCGTCGCTCACAAAAACAGACACAGCATCGGGCCGAATAAGAGAGAATTCTGCGTTGTTTGCTTGCGGTGGATCGTCTGCTGCTGTGATCCATCTCAGTTTGTATGGTAGAGACCCGGTCGGAAACTTGTTCTCCGAGTACACCTGGACAATCTTATTTGCGGCTTCTACAAATGGCTTGTACAGGTTCTTCTCGCGAGCGGGAGATGTCGGAATCTTGCCAATGGTAGTTCGTACGTCCTTTGATTTCCACACCGCTTCCAGGCCAGCCTCATCAACCGGAAGTAGAGCATTCAAGAATTCGACCGGGCTAACAAGCTTTACAGCCTTGCTAATATCTCTATCCACCATCGCGCAACCTCTGCGGCAGTCTGCCTCGATGTTTCAGACTTCTGGCCGGGCAATGGTTTGACGGGAGTACTTCCGGCGGTAAGGACCTGAGGAGCAAAAAGGGTGTTGTTGTTGTTAGCAGACATAGTGGGTAAACGAGTATTCGCCTAAGAACGATAAGACAGCGTATGGGATTATGGGACATACCTCGCAGGTAAGCGACTACTTCTTATACTGTAGATTGTGTCAACCAGAACACAATCGAAAACGCGGAGATACGCAACCACAGAGCCACGGAACGCCTGCCTTGCGTTATTCACAGGCGAGGCTGACCGCTGTAAGTATTGTGAAACGACCGAAAATGATGAAGTTTGCTTGCGCTCGCTATCAGATCTAATGATGAAGACGTGGTTGCTTTCTGAGCAAACAAAAGTCAAGTCATGCGTAACAATCCGCACAATAAGAATCTCACCTGGCCTGGTAAAATGCAAGTGGCGATCCTCCCAATGAGTGCCAGTCGCACCGTGACGCGTGACGTGTTGAACTGTGAGGTCTCACGTGATCTGAATCTACCAGATTGCAAGAAATTCTGAGACTGAAGAATATCATCATTCCATCCGCCACCATGACCTTTTGTATTATTTCACACTCACCCAAGCGCAATCCAGCGTCGTATCCCATCCCAATATCGCTGGATCCAGGACCGAGAGTACGACGGTAACGTGAGCGAACCTTCTGGTACATCTGTACCATCATCGTTAGAATGAGATGAGGGATAAACCAAGGACCCTACTGTCGGGACTCGGAATGTTGATTGCACCTCAGGTTGATGTGGCCAGTATCTGTGACCGGTTGCAGTGAAATACCCAAAGATTGGTTTCACATAGAAGTACACCATACGCGAAGTGTCTATCCGGCTAAGAGACCAACATATGCCAGTGGCATGGATATCTGCAGAGATATCCAGTCCCCTTCAGCACGCCCTTATGGCAACACCTGAGCTTTGACTCGGTGCAGGCTCACTTCTCGCTGGAGGGATGAAATATATGAAGGATCGGAGGCGAACACGCCGATGGTGCGTATTTTCATTGTGTCTGTATGTACGTTTGGCTGAGGATGACCTTGCTGGGGTCGAGCCGAAAGTAGGAATCCTGTCATTCAATAAGCACCCAATCTAATAACGGATTCGACTGGAGGGTCGTGACTGACATCGACGAGGGGCATAGCAGTGATCAGGTATGAATGACGTTGATAAACGAGACTTCGTCTCGCAGGTGTGACACCAAAACTGAGCAGGGGTGACGACGTGGTGTCCAAGGTGAAAAAGATTGAGACAGGATGCGTTCGTTGTGCTGCGGTCCTCACGATTAAATCTCGGGTGGCTGAATCGTAGGTGTGGATGCCTGTGGAAGGGTTAGAAGATAACTTGAAGCGACATGTCACCTCCCGGGCTTCAAGGCTGACCTCCAATAATATGTGGCGGAAATGGCGTACATCTTGCGATGAGTACGGGAAGGTCAAGGAATCGCTTGATCGATGACAAGGATTATATTGACGAGAGGGATACATAGATAATTGCTGTACGGTGATGCTCTGATCGAAAGGCAACCACACGAGCGCAGCACCAGACTTGCCCGACTAAAGTGAACCCAGCTCCTCCGACTTCACGTCGAAGTTGAATGGGAAGCTGACATTGTCTTTCAGCACTCCGAAGTTCGGAGACCCAAAGCCCGTGAGGGGGTCCCATCCCTTGGACGCCTGAACGCTATTTATCAGTCCACAGCCTTACGAAAGCAGCCCTTCGTAGAGACTCACATTAAATCCGGGTGTACCGCATCCGGGGATGTTTCCTGTCGACATATCGTTGAAGGCCTTGGGGTACAGCGCGCCGATCGCGTACAGAAGTGGGTTCAGGAAGCCAAGAGGTGGGAGCTTCTTCGACAGCCGGACGGTGTTGAGGTTCGACACCACCGCTCCAAACAGGGACACAGTGTTGGAGGGACAAGACATAATCCATCCTGTTTCATTGCGGAATACGTATTCGTACCAAGAACCCAGTGCCGCGACATCAGGGTAAGCCTGTGTGCAGAATGTATCATCAGTATGTCAACTGGCGACTCAAGGGTTGTCCATTAACGCACTCTTCAAGCTCTGCAGATCACAGACGATCGGAAGTTAATACTCCATCTCACTAGACTTCGATGAAATGCTTACTGATTGTACATCCCGGAATATGCGCCCTTGGTGACGTGATTCTTGAGGTAGCTCGAGACTGCAAGTTCTTGGTACAGGGGCCGTTTGAACTGTACCATGTCAGTGTGGCCGATATCATACGTATGATTGGAAGGGAACGTACATATTCACTGAACCCTGTTGAACCCGGGTATACGAAGTCTGGGGTTTCTGGTATCCCTACCGTTTTGCCGACAACTGTAACACTGAAAATCGCGGTGCTCAGCTGGCTGTGAACAAGGACATCATAAATGCCAGCTCACTATGGACACGTTGCGGGGAATCTGGGCAGGAACTTCCTCTTATTTGAACCGTCGTTGCTACGACAGATCGTATCGTTCGGATCGTCACTTGCGTCTCCTAAGCTCGTTTCCGCTGCAGGATACAGAACAGATACGCCGCGAGCACCAAGCTGCCCGAACTGCCGACAGACACGCTGGGCATACTCCTTAGGAACTAGAAAAGCGGCGTGAGCGACAAGAGCAGAGGGATGAAGAGGCTCAGCGCGTACTATTTTGCTCGTACATTCCGGCCAATGAGCTGGAAAAAAACAGTCAGCATTGTCTGTCGTGTCGCTGCAGAAAGGAAGGACTTCATACAATAGCATAATGGTTGGCGGTGGATTGGGGTGACTGAGGACATAGTCGAGGTACTGTTGTGAATGTCGATTGAGAATGAGCAACAAAACGTCTGCGGAGAAGAAATGGTAGTGCTTACCTCCTCCCATGGGGCGCTTTCTTCGTACTCCGTAGCCTCGACAGGGCCTTGACCACCAGTGGACCAGACAGTTGCCGGGGTAGGATGAGTCAAACCGAATCCGTATTGAGCCACTGCAGAGTATCAGTAGGATATTCGAGACTGCAGGACAAAGGAAAACCCAGAACTTACCAACCTCGAATACAGCGGAGCTCCGGTTTTGAGTGTCCCGACCGCCTAGCAGAATGGGCAACAGTGTGTGAGACAGTATTCCGCATCGATGAATGTCTTATGTCCCTACCGTTAACCAGAATGACCTCCCACGGCGTCGGTGCTCCAGCTGTCGGGAAGTATTTCTCAAAGAAGGTCCGATAATTCTCCCTCAGCGGCGTGATGTCATGAAACGAGGCGAAGCCAATTCCGTTACCGCTGCTTGCGGACCCCTTGATACCATCCATGTTGTACAGCTGCTGAACGCACGCCGGAGAGACCGCGACATTGCAGCCTGGCAAGTCACCGCACGGCCCATTGTTCGAGACATCGCAGGCTGGGTATAAACCGCTCGAGGGCGCGGACAGGGCGGAAACCGGCAGGGTGGTGTCGTTCGCTTTGCGAGACAGGGCCCCCGTGCGCTTTGAGATCAACTCTGGAGTTGGAGGTAAGGAGAATAGCGTTGTGGGCTGGATGAAGTCGATGTGTTCGTGCACACTCGAAGGAACGCTGTACTCGGTCGTGCGAATAGTAAGCTTCCCGGAGTCGGAGTGCTCCCACACATGGTATTCCTATCGAGGGGGCAATGAACGTCAGTGTGACAGATATCGCAACAGTTTGACAGAGAAACTCACCGTTTTCATCAGCTTCTCTGCAACGGAAACAGGAACCTTGACCTTGAAAGAATCACCAGCAGTGGAGCGCTGCAGCAAATCACCGTGGAGGCCATGAGCAGCGAGCCATTCGGTGACCGCATCCACGCTGTCCTGATGCGGAGTGTTCAGCTCCTTGATCTCCTCGACGGACAGGTGCTGCCCGTAGCGGGCGTGGTAAGGATCGCTGGAGCAAGATCTTCAGAGAATGTTGGAACCAAGAAGAAAAAAACTCGACAATTACCTGACTTCGGTGATATGGCGCTCTACGACCTCCCAGTTGTCCAGAGGAAGCGCGATTCTGAGCTCGATGGAAGCATCTGCTGGGGCGCGGCTGCGCTTGACCCATTCGCGAGGGGAAGGGGTGGCGTCCTTCACTCGGTGTGCCGTGAACTTCGAGGGGATCGCGGCGACAAGAGAAGAGAAGGAGAGGGCGAGAATGACACCGCGCACGGTGAGTTTGATGACCATGTTTGCTCGCTCAGAACTTGCTTCGATGTTTGGGTGAGGTCTGAGATGCTTCTTTGCAACTGTCAAACGACTTCCTTTTTATACGGCGAACAATACGAGGTGTGCTATTGGTATCAAACCATTCTTGTCCCCAAGAAAGCGTTCCTTGCAGTTCTTCGCTTCAACCTGCTGCGTACAGTTCATGGGTCAAACGGGACCGACGGGGATTTCCACCCTGGGCATGATCTATACGGCTCCCCCTGATGAATTGCGATGGGCGAGCCGAAGGGAATGAGCACAGGTGGAGACTCAAACCTCAGGTGTACATCGCGAGCGCCCAGCGGATCCGAGTCAAGAACCTGGAACGGGACTGTGTCCATGAGGACGATGGGATGCGACCCCCCTGGACCGATCATTTGCGGGATTGTTTCCATCTGTTCGATAACGTTGTCCCTAGCTGCAGATGAGAGGGCTATGTCAACTGTGGAAAGTGAGCGTCGAAGACGGGACATACCGTTAACTCTCCTCCCTTCGTACTCATAGTAGCTCCAGCCTGTCGAAGCCTCGAGGAGTATCGAAGGACCATAGAAATTGCTTGACGTACCCATACTGTGGCTACTGAAGTACTGATGTGTCTCTGCAGATATGTCTGGGAGTTTCACCACCGAGTCACCAACATGGAAACTCCGGGATGTTCATAATATGAGCGATCGGCGGCGGCGTATTGGCCGGCGGAGAGCACACTGATGCGCGCAGTGTTGAGCGGTCATAACCTGACGATGATCACCACTCATGACCGGTGCGAGTAATGACTCGGCCATCGCCAGCCTCCAGGTTGTGACTTGTACCACGTACAATACACTAACACTAGTGGGCCGCTGAACCGCGCGTGGTTGATCAAGTTGATTATTCCACACCCGCAGGAAGAACAGAGACATACACCTTGAAAATTTGCATCATTATTGACACTGATTAATTTGGTGAACTGAACGCACCCGTTGAGCTCTATCTGCCCTCAGGCTCAATGTCGCGCGAATACGAGGCTTACCTCAAAGATCATCCCAACAAGGAAGTTGGCAGTGGGAAGGAAGGTGATAAGAGGTACTCTAGCACCCGTTACGGCCCATCCGTCCGGTGGGTTTGTACTGCTGCATCTGTGCGTTGGTACTTATTATTCGTTTTGCCCGCTTGAGATTCCTCACGGCCGCGGTTCTGCCCCGTTCAAGTTGTTCCACTGTTGCGTGTACAGTATGAAAACTGATTGATACGTGGAGTTGGGTCAGAAGGAGCTCGAGCTCGAACGAGTGGCGGGGTTTTCAACTAACCTTCCTCCGATATAAGTGGATGCCCCACGGTTATCTTCTCTTGCGAAACGCGCAGGTGGAGGTCGACGATGAAATATAGAAGGACATCCTGGAGTCGCTGAGGGAGAGTCGGGGGGTACATATAGTGGTAGAAATGTTGTGGCAGAGGATGAGACGAGGAGGAGGAGGAGATTCGGTCACAGACGCGACAGGTCACACCAGTGTCACTCCAGGTGACCAACTTGGACACAACGCATTTGACTCCGAGTCCGACACGTACATTTTTGGGGCCTCCAAATCAACATCTCAGCTGCGTAAGATTCTGAGATTCTGATCTGCATGCAAAGTACCTACGACACTTCGCCTCTGCTATGGAATTGGTTCCCCCGACATTCCCAAAAACCCATCCGAGGCCGCGACAATCGCATCTCCTCCCAACCCCTCTCATCGATATGCATCTGCTAGTATCCCTCGTCTAAATTGGCTATTTCATTGGAAAAAAACATCGGCGTCGGTTCCGAGTCCTTCGTCCCCTCCATCTCTGCGCATCCTCTTTGAAGCAGGTGCGCTTTCATGACCGCTAGCGAATCCACGAGCTCTATCCTTAGAAGGCGACTGAGGGTCCCGGGAGAGCTGCGTTGCAGCGTCGGGCGGGATGCCCTCGGCGGTGTGCAAGTTGCAGGCGGCGTACACACTGATTCGCCGCTGGACCTCTTGTTCCGTAGCCTTGATCGGCGGCTTCAAGTCAGTGTGGAGGTGATCTTTCAATGTCTTGTCAAGAAGCCGCAGGACCTGCTCGTGGATCGTCCCATGAACGATGTCATCCGAGACGATGTAATTGCTCATCAGTATCTGCCTCCAGCGAAGCACCAGTGGTTTCAACGGGGCGAAGTAGCTATGAAACCTGTCGACGACGCGGGATTGGAATTCACTGGTACATTCGAAAACTTCTCTCTTCGTTTTGGACATTCTCGACTCCTCTGCTTCAAAAAGTGTGTACACGATGTCCTTGATGTCGTTTGTTCCAACCTTCGGGTCCAGTTCCGTCCGATGAGCTCCACCTGGCCCCGCTCGTACCAGACAATGATACACCAGTACCCAGAAGAACGATTCGATATCGTGGATGGAGCTATGGATTGGAATTCTGGACCCTGGGGTCAGGTCTTGCCTATTCATCTGGGCTGTGAAGCTGTAACATCTCCCAGCGAGGATTTCGTAGCTCATAAACGCGGGGGTGCCCTGTGGGCGAGCGACGGACGAGCAATAGTTGAGTACAACGATCGGGTGAGCAGAGATGTGGGTGCGTACAGCTATCTCCGGCTGGGTCGCATGCACTTCACTCCACGACGGTTGCTTTCTTCCTGTCTAGTATTGACCGTCAGAACAAGCAAAAGACGGTTGGATATTGTACGTTACGGTACCTGCATCTCTTGCTCCCAAGCGACAAAGTTGTCGCACATGAGGTTGAGTTCCTTTACATTAAACCAGTTCAGCAAGTCAGAAAAAAATCTGATTGTATCGTCGCGAACAAATACCTCGGCCAAATCTGACCCATTGAGTTCACAACAATCCTTCAGGGAGGCCAGATAACAGGTAATTTTGATCACCTTATTCCTGAAACGACGAAGTAGTATTGAGGCCAGCTCGCGAGCGTTGTCTAAGCTGTACCACAATTTGACGTCACCGACAACCCTGTCAACAAGTGCCGTATCGGCGTCACATCCGATATGTTCTACCGTTCGTTGCGACCGCTTTGCATGGCCCAAGTCGATCATTACCCCCACAGTGTTCTCCATACCATCCTTGCTCCAAGTTTTAGGACTTATGATGATATTTCCCTCGCTGATGTCCCTATGCAGAACATTACTGAAGTATAGATTCCTGTGACCTTCAGACGGAACAATGATCATACACCAGTTGCATCAGTTAACAATGTTCGAGTCGATGCGAAATGCCAGTGCTCACCTTGAATCGCGTCTCGAATCACGCGCACGAGCTCCTCCAGATCCTTGGCGTACTTGAGCGACCATCCATAGGTGTCCATCACCGTGCGTACGAGAACACGACCACTGGCAGTGGACTGCGGCAGACCGACCGGTTTCGACGCGACTGGTGGAGTATTTGGTGAGTGCTTTCCAAACTGAGTATGGACACGCTACTCACCCTTGTCTTCCTGCAGAGGCTCCAGCGCAGAACGTTTGCGCTTCGTGCCAGTGCTCTCCGAGTCCTCGAATCTGGAGTTGCGGCACAGTTGAGCAGACTCGGAGTTGCTCAGTGGTGCCTCCGCTCCTGTCGCTTTTCTGAACGTCGGGCTGCCGAGATCCATCTTCAGGGAGCGAACGACTCGATAGACATATTCCAACGGCCTGGGTAGGAGGTCGTGCTCTGTCTCGTTCTCTACGCGGCTCCAGGCTTGCTTGATGACGACGGGAGGACCCTAAGGTAATGATTGGAGTACGCAAAGCCAGGAATTTGTGGTTGAAACTCACCTCCTTTAACTTCGGCGCGGCGTTGCCATCTTCTACGATTTCTCTCGCCAGCCATACGACTGTTTCATTGCCATCCATGTCATCCCCTCGACGCGGACTCAACACTCCAATGGTCTTGTACCGTACGCTTGGAAATTTACCCTCAGAAGGCATAGTGATGACCCATCCGATGTTGTACATATCGTCCCGCATGGCGACACCTTTGGTGGATGGAGTGAAGCGGACGCTCGAAAGGTCAGGCAACCACACCGTTTGCCACAACTCCCGCGCGCTCCAAGTCAGCATGTCATACTGTGTCACAAACTCAACTTGGGTCGAGTTCCGGTGCAAAGCAAGCAATTCATCGTCGTAAATTATCATCGAGACAGAATATGTACATCAAAGATCCTCAGCAACGCAAAAAAAAAAGATCTCCAAAACCCCCACAAAATGAACAGAAATGAGAGGTCGAGTCCATGAAAGATCAACCTCACGGCCTCGAATCCTCCCAGCCGGTCCAACCCCAAGAAGAAATCACACATTATCGTACTACGCAGCAGACATTATATGTCGAGCGAACGAAGGGAGGGAAAGCATTACCACGAGACAAAGGGAGAGCTAGAGATGATACACCGAACCCCCCGGCCCCACGACCATACCTTGCGGGAACATAGTAAAAAGATACGTACAAAAAGCCAAAAGGCAATCTCGGTGTAACGAATCTTCCCCTTCCCGCGTAACCCATCATCAAGCCCCAGTCGTCCATCTCCCCTGCTCGCCTTCACCGCGTCGCGTACATAATGAAAATATTTCGCAGCAAGTTTCTTGGTGTCCTGGCCCAACCTCTCGAATCCCATCAAGCACGATGTGTTTTTTTCGTCTTTCAGAGAAGAACACGGTGGGCGTTTGGTCAGGAGATAGTTTGAAGAGCATCGTGAGGACGTTGACGGAGAGTGAAGGGGTGAACGTTTCCGCCGCCGACCTAAGAGAGAGACTAATGCAAGGGTTTCCGGACAGTGCTGACGAAACCTCCAAGGGGGTCTACGTGTCATCCCTCAACCAGTCACTGCTCATCCGTTCGGTGGCTTCGTGATCCTGCATCTGTGCGTTGGTAAGTACTTATCGTTCATTTTGTCCGCTTGAAATTCCTCGCGGCCGCGCCTCTACGCTGTAGATTCCGCTGTTGTGTGTATGAAAACTGATTGATACCTGGAGTTGGATATGAAGGAGCTCGAGCTCGAACGAGTCGTGGGGATTCCTAACTGCACAGGAGGGTATTGATTGATCGTCGCTTTGATTATGGTAATGGCAACGGCCAACCCATTCAGAGAAACGAAAAGATTAGAACTAAATTCCCCGGTTACCTGCACAACCTTGATACCAGCAAAGGATGTCAGCATATTACACATCATAAACGATACAGAGTCGACGTACACACTGACCAAAGCGAAGCATAAAACCCACGAACAACCCCTTCCTCCGACATAGTGAATGCCCATGCTTCTAGTTCTTCCCCGCAACCCACGGCCCCACAACTTTCGACACGATCTCGATGTTATTCTTCTCCATGAAAAACATATGCCCGTTCCCCTTAATCCCGACCTCTCCCAACTTCACATGCTCCACCCTCTTCATCCCCGCCTCCCGCATATACCTCACCATACACCAATCACTGATCACATGCCACCCACTCTCACTCGTGACGACCAACACAGGAACCTGCGCGAGGTTCGGGAGCGTCCTGATCGGGGGAGACTGCGCGTAACATGGGAAGTTGTCCGCGACGGGGTCGTTCACGAGGATCTTGTCCTTGTTGAGCGCGTCGGGGGAAGACAGAGGAGGGGAGTAGGTGATGGGGATGTCGGTGAGACCCCAGAGACGGGAGGTGTTGCTCGGGAAGGTGGCGTCGCCTGCGAAGGGAGGACCGGCGGGTTCGAGGCCGACGATGGACCGAATGAGGTTGGGCCGTGCGTCGGCGAGGTTCCAGCCGAATTCACCGGATTGGGAGTGTGTGACGAGGTGCACGGGCTGTGGACGAGGTCAGCAATGATGGACGGGTAGATGGTATAGAAGAGACGTACGCCGATCTTGTCAACGAGGGCGGTGAGAGCGGCCTTGTTCTTGGTTGCGGACTCGACGTTGGTGGCGAGCAGGGGGACGAGGGACGCGAAGAACTTGTCGAAGACGGCGTCTCCAACGGCACCGAGACCGGGCCATTGTGTGTGCAGAATCGATTGGGGCCAGAGTTTGGTGATGGCGGGGGAGGTGAACAAGGACTGCACGACCTCGTTGGAGAAGGAGAACTGGGGACCGTCGACGGCGGACTGATAGGCTGAGCGACCACGGGCGGGCTGGTCGACGAGGTAGACCTATAGAAGAGAGGTGAGTACATGCAGGGTTGAGCAGAGGGGACGCGACGCACCTCGTAACCCTGACCCAAGAACCAATCTGCCCATCCTAACCTACCGTCCGGAGTGTTGAGGAAGTTCGTGCCGGTCATACCCGCACCATGAACGAACAGCAGAGGATATTTCTTCGTGACGCCGGACGAGGGAGTCAAGTGCTCGACGTAGAGTTGGCCGTGTTGGATCTGAGCCGTGCCGCCTGACTGAGAGACATATTGGCCGCCGACGTAGAAGTAGTCGCGGTAGTGTGGCGTGCCGACTGGTTTTGTGGGCCGGATGGTCTCTGCGGAGACGAAGGGGGAGAGGGCGAGGACGAGGAGGGAGAGGGAGCGGACGAGGACCATGATGAGGGGGTGTTTCGGTACAGAATCGTGGCCACTTCTCGCTGGAGGAATGAAAGAGGTGGATTTATAGGAAGGGTCGGAGGCAAAGACGCCGATGGTGTATTTTCATTGTGCCTGTATGTACCTTGGGCTGAGGATGTCGGGTAACGAGGAGGCGATATGTCCGCTTGGGTCGAGCCGAAAGTAAGGATCGTGACATTCCCAATCAAACAACGAATTCGACTGGAGGGTCGTGACTGACGTCGACGAGGGAATAGCAATGTTCTCGTTCAAGTTGTCGGACGGTGAGTGTGCGGACTCTGCGCAGGAGGACGCGTACACGGGAAAAGGATCCGCCGCCACGTGAGCATTGATGGGCGGGTAAGCGCAATTTCTTGAGAAAGCACCTCTCCCTCTCAGCCTCTGGTCCTCCCAGGTCCTCCACAAAGGCAGAGCACGATGTACGCAAGCCATGCGGGGCCCATATTCAAACCAACGCCACACTTGAATCTCAGGCCATTGTTGTGCCACGCCCTTCCTCCGGTCCCTCGTGTCTCCATTCCATCCTGTAACCAATTCCACCCCAGTCAGGTGCCCACCACGCTCTTGATCATCTTAGCTAACTGCGTTCAGAAGAAACATTCTCGTTACCACGCTCGCCACAGCTAGAACTCCACAAATTTGGGGATGTGGTCCCATGCTAGTACGCCGTCCAACCAGGGCAGCTATTTCAGTTAGTCTCGTTCCCAGCCGCTTTCCAGGACCCTCAACAGCTCAGACGAACAAGTTCGAGCGTTCGAGGGGATGTAACTGAGACTACCATTTCAGTATAAGTAGCACTAATATCCTGGCGTCCCCCCCCCTGTTCATTCGGTCTTCAGATTTTTAGATCGAGTGCGGGAAGGTTTGTCCGAGCGACGTGCCTCAAATGACGTACGCCCTGGTACATCTCAGCAAAAGCACGCACGCGTTCCTCGCAGTGTCGTGTCACGGTAAAAGCAATAACGGTGCTCACTGAAGAACATCGTCGACGTGTAACTCATCCCAAACACAACTGGTAAACACTCAGTCACCTGCAGACTATACAGCCTGAGTACGCTTACCCGGATCGAATTTCAAAACAGCCCGAACGCCCATTCCTTCAACTTGAAATAATTGATCGCGTTGTCACGATGACGGACTCGGACGAGCACCGGGGTTCCGGCGACCTTGTTCAAGAAATCCAAAGAAGAGTCGTTCGGACTCGTTCCGACCGAAACGGCTGCGCGTTCACCCTGGTTGGCCCTTGCGAGATCCAGTGAATACATACGCAAGTGTTCACTTCACATCGCAGGGTTGGAGTAGTTCAGTTAATTATGCTATACTTATAGGCTATGTATATGCAGCACGTTCATCATATCAGAACCAATACCGTCCATATTGACATAAAGGGGAATGGCATTGGTTGGGCACGACGCTCGAACGTTTCGGTCCCGATTATTAGTCTGAGGTCCAAGGAGGTTACAATAACTCAGGACCTTACAACTCAAGACCTTACTCATTGAGCACGAACAGCTTGAGTCGAAGCATCAACGAACCAAAAAAAAAAACAAAAGTTTCGCATTATTGACACAGTCGCGTCCTGCAAGAAGAGACGTGAAAAAGTCTCTCTGTGTTATCACGGGCGTCGAGCAGTGTTCTCCGTTCTGTGCGCGAAACCCAATCGCGCGAGGTGACGAGCGTTGAGACCGTGAAGTGTGAAGGCGGTATTGAAATTGAGACCTTAGGTTTAATCTCCATCGCACGATGAGCCAGCGGGAAAAAGGTGAACATAGTGTGACTTGTACTCGTACAGATCAGCAGCCCTCCGAGTCTTGTCGATCTGTTTCACCAGTATCGTGAACCTCTGAGCGTAGCGTTTTACCCACACAATCCCGGGCGTCAGTGGCCTCTAGTCCAGGACAAGGACCGCAAAACGTCGAGGGGGTCACGGACACGTCGTTCGGCGTAAGTTGCACAGAACCTCATGGATGAATTCGGGGCAAGGTGTGACGGAGTCAAAGGAGAGTTGATAGGTACGCCCGGTATGCAAGACCAAGCAGACATACGCTGACGCTCAGTATGAGGCGGAGGGGGGCGTACTTCTCGCAGGTGTGACACCTTGGTATATGACGCGCAGGAGGTGACGACGCAAACGGAACACATGACTCCGTCTTGCGTCGTTCGAAGAACCGATCGCTGTAAGAATAGACTGTATGAGATGCGAGACATGGAGATCTCCCCGATGAATGGACGAGATTAAAGTAGGAACTTGCCTAGAGTGCTCGAGTTCTATTCTTTCTTCGCTCATCCCTCCCGCAAAGGTCCGGGGGTGGGAAACGAGGCTGCCCGAGAAGGGGTGCACATGTGTGACGAGACCTTGCGGGGTAACGATCGTCTCCATGGGGTGATCGTGCTTCTCGGGCCTGAGTTCAGAAATGGCGTTTTGCGACTGAAGGTGTGATGACGTGGATTAATGCTGCTGGCTCGTGTGAGTGCAAAGAACACTAGTGCAACATCCGCCGTGCATTCCAGCCAGTCGACAGTGACAGCTCCCAGCGAGCACGAGGGAGGCGCCTGACGGAGTGCTGGCTTGAACGCGGAGAAACGAGAAGAGAATGACGCGGAGATGAGTAGAGATAGCGTCAGTCGGCAAGGTCAGTCACCTCAGGATGTGCTAAAATGAGAACATCAGCATGGGCGTTGCTGGCGATGATCACGGTATTTCCGACATGGCCCGTCGCACGAGTCAGATAAGGCGTATGGAGGAGCTGGAAGAGGCTGAGCAAGACGATGAAGGGTCCGAGGACACCCGAGTGATAGGTGATATATCGGAGAGTACGGGCGAGTTCAGTGTGCGGAGGGCTGTGGAAAGAGGGACATATTAGCTGGGCAAATGCAAAACAAAACAAACCCAGGAGGGCGGAGTTGACGCCACAAGGAGGAAGAGGAGAGAGAGGAGGGAGAGGGAGGAGACGGAAGAGGAGAGCGGGGAGGACCGGGAGGGAATTGCCGTGACCGTGTTTTGGGGAGACGCGGTTTTGAAATGTCTTGGCGCGTATCTTTCAACTTTGCGAGATAACAGTCTGAGTCTCTGAAAAATGTCGAAACACCGTTCCTTTCTTTCCCCCATCATCAGCTATGCACGCCCCGCGTCTTCCCAACGAGCTCACAGACTATGCCATCGACTTCCTCCATGACGACCCCGACGCCCTGCGCGCCCTCGCACTCACCTCGTACACCACCCTCCCCTCGGCGCGCTACCACCTCTTCCACGCAGCCCAACTCCACTCCGCCGACGATCTCGCCAAGTTCACAGTCCTCGTCGAGCACAACCCCCACCTGAGGCCGTACATCCAGTCCCTCACCCTCTCAAAGGCGGCCCGCCCTACCCTCGGTACTCGCGTCTCCACCGTCGACACCTCATCGCCATGGGAGACCACCCTCGCCGCCTCCTCCCTGCCAGTCCACCTCACCGCCCTCAAGACCCTCCACCTCAACAACTTCCTCTCCTTCTGGCAACCCACCTCCTTCTCCGTCCTCTCCTTCGCCGCCTTCGCCCGCATCCAATCCCTCCACATCTCCGACTCTTCCCTCCGCTCCTTCACAGAACTCCGTCTCCTCCTCGCAGCCCTCCCGGACGTCCGCGCGCTGGTCCTCGACGGAGTGGGCATCGGAATGAAACCGGAGGACCTCACGTGGCTCAACTTTGATCTCGTCCCGAAGGACGACGACGACGAGCAGCGGCAGCAGCTGATAGACGGAACACAGACTCCCCTGGAACTCCGTCAGCGAGCGCAGTCTCTCTTCAGAGACCCCGTTGCGCTCACCTCTCTCCGGATCTCCCACCGGTCTTCGTCGGCGGAGGCCTTCACCCCTTCGCTCTCCGTCAACGCCCTCACGGTGCTCTTCAACTATCTCTTGGCGACGCCCACCGTGTTTTCCCTGAACGCGAAACACGTCGTGCTTGACGGGTTCGACGCGTTGGGAGAGGACACCAACAACGCGATCAAAGCGTTTAGAGACGCGCTCGTCAAGGCGAGCAGGGAGAGGGACGATTGGGCTTGATGACGACGCGGGTAGGAAGATTCGGTCACACTCAGATTGCCTTTTGGCTTTTTGTACGCGTGTGGACGATGGTGACGTATTTATATTCCCGAAAGGTATGTCGTGGGTGGTTTGGTGTATCATGTGAACCACGGTTTATTGATGAAGTCGTTTCTTAGCTCCGGCTTGACCTCACACCTCACTCTGATCGTTTTCGATATTTTTCTAATCACGCGTTTCGGTTCTTTCCCAGCGAGGAAGGTCACAAGGCGCATTGGTTGGCATGCCCTTTCTATTACCTTCCCACTATAGACGTAGATCTAGAACCCATCCGTTGCAGCGACAGCGACGTCGACACACCAGTGTACCATCAACCACCCACCCGCTAGAATCTAGACCTTCTCTCTGCCTCCACTGCCACCACCCTGCTTCGTTCGCCTAATATCCTTCTTGCTCCGATCTCTCTGGCTATGCTTTCCCCGTTCATTCGCTCGACATATAATGTCTGTGTACGATAATGTGTAATTTCTTTCTGGGGTTGGTTCGCTGGGAGGATTTCGAGGCCGTAAGGTTGATCTTTTCACGGACTCGTCCTCTCGTTTCTATTTATTTCGTGGGTTGTTTGGGATTTTTTTTTTGCGTTGCTGAGGATCTTTGATGTACATATTCTGTCTCGATGATAATTTACGACGATGAATTGCTTGCTTTGCACGAAACCCAAGCTGAGTTTGTGGACACAGTATGACCTACAGCGTCTTGTGATACACACATAATACACCATGCTTACTTGGAGCGCGGGAGTTGTGGCAAACGGCGTGGTTGCCTGACCTTTCGAGCGTCCGCTTCACTCCACCCACCAAAGGTGTCGCCATGCGGGACGATATGTACAACATCGGATGGGTCATCACCGTTCCTTCTGAGGGTAAATCCCCAAGCGTACGGTACAAGACCATTGGAGTGTTGAGTCCGCGTCGAGGGGATGACATGGATGGCAATGAAACAGTCGTATGGCTGGCAAGAGAAATCGTAGAAGATGGCAGCGCCGCGCCGAAGTTGAAGGAGGTGAGTTTCAACCACAAATTCCTGGCTTTGCGTACTCCAATCATTACCTTAGGGTCCTCCCGTCGTCATCAAGCAAGTCTGGAGCCGCGTGGAGGACGAGACAGAGCACGACCTCATACCCAGGCCGTTGGAATACGTCTATCGAGTCATTCGCTCCCTGAAGATGGATCTCGGCAGCCCGACGTTCAGAAAAGCGACAGGAGCGGAGGCACCACCGAGCGACTCCGAGTCTGCTCAACTGGGCAACTCCAGATTCGATGACTCGGAGAGCACTGGCACGAAGCGCAAACGTTCTGTGCTGGAGCCTCTGCAGGAAGACAAGGGTGAGTAGCGTGTCCATATTCAGTTTGGAAAGCACTCACCAAATACTACACCAGTCACGTCGAGACCGGTCGGTCTACCGCAGTCCTCTGGTCGTGTTCTCGTACGCACGGTGATGGACACCTATGGATGGTTGCTCAAGTACGCCAAGGACCTGGAGGAGCTCGTGCGCGTGATTCGAGACGCGATTCGAGGTGAGCATTTTTATCAGCATGTCAACCGGTGAACTGGTGATGATCATGTTCCGTCTGAAGGTCATAGGAACCTATACTTCAGTAATGTTCTGCATAGGGACATCAGCGAGGGAAATATCATCATAAGTCCTAGGACTTGGAGCAAGGATGGTATGGAGAACACTATGGGGGTAATGATCGACTTGGACCATGCAAAGCGGTCGCAACGAACAATAGAACATATCGGATGTGACGCCGATATGGCCCTTGTTGACAGGGTTGTCGTTGACATCATCTCATGTTGCAGCTTAGACAACGCTCGCGAGCTGGCCCCAATAATTGTTCGTCGTTTCGGGAATAAAGTGCTCAAAATTGCCACTTATCTGGTCACCCTGAAGGATTGTTGTGAACTCAATGGCTCAGATTTCTCCGAGGTATTTGTTCGCTACGATACAATCAGATTATTTTTTCTGACTTGCTGAACTGGTTTAACGTAAAGGAACTAAACCTCATGTGCGACAGCTTTGTTGCTTGGGAGCAAGAGACGCAGGTACCGCACAATGTCCAACCGTCTGTTGCTTGTTCTGACAGCCATTACTAGACAGGAAGAAAGCAGCCGTCGTGGACTGAAGTGCATGCGACACAGCCGGAGATAGCTGTACGCATCGACTGCCATCTCTGCTCAATCAATCGCCGTACTCAACTATGGCTTGTCCACAGGGCACCCCTGCGTTCATGAGCTATGAACTCCTAGCCGGGAGATGTTACAGCTTCACAGGCCTGTCCAATAGGCATGACCTGACCCCAGGGTCCAGGATTCCAATCCATAGCTCCATCCATGATATCGAATCGTTCTTCTGGGTGCTGGTGTATCATTGTCTGGTACGAGCAGGGCCAGGCGGAGCTCGTCGGACGGAACTGGACCCGAGGACTGAAACAAACGACATCAAGGACATCGTGTACGCACTTTTTGAAACAGAGGAGTCGAAGATGTCCAAAACGAAGGGAGATATATTTGAATGTACCGGTGAATTCCAATCCCGCGTCGTCGATAGGTTTCATAGCTACTTCGCCCCGTTGAAACCACTGGTGCTTCGCTGGAGGCAGATACTGATGAGCAACTACATCGTCTCGGATGACATCGTTCATGGGACAATCCACGACCAGGTCCTGCGGCTTCTTGACAAGACGTTGGAAGATCATCTCCACACTGACAAGCCGCCGATCAAGGCTACGGAACAAGAGGTCCAGCGGCGAATCAGTGTGTACACCGCCTGCAACTTGCACACCGCCGAGGGCATCCCGCCCGACGCAGCAACGCAGCTCTCCCAGAATTCTCAGTCGTCTTCTAAGGATAGAGCTCGTGGATTCGCGAGCGGTCGTGAAAACGCACCTGTCCCCGGTCCATCTTTCTTGGCTTCAAAGAGGATGCGCAGAGATGGAGGGCTCGAGATGGACGCCGATCTTTTTTCTCCAATGAAATAGCCAATTTAGACGAGGGATAGCGGATGGATATCGATGGAAGGGTAACCTGGGTTGGGAGGAGATGTGATTGTCGCGGCGATGGGCTTTTGGGAATGTCGGGGGAACCAATTCCATAGCAGAGGCGAAGTGTCGTAGGTACTTTGCATGCAGATCAGAATCTTATGCAGCTAAGGCGGATAAAAACGAGCAGACGTTGATGTGAGAGCCCAAAAATTGCCCGCCGAACGGTGAGTCGTAAGTTAACCTGAACGATCTACAGCACTACTGAGAGCAATCCTGACCGCCGCGGTCACCGTTCCTTGCGTCAGCATGTATCACTATGCCGGTCTCTATCTCTCCGCAATAAGCCTTCATAACCATGCCTCTCGCCACCACCGTCCTTATCCCTCCTGCGAAGTAGACCCCCAACGGAGTGGTACCAACGACTATCAAGCTCCCCTTCTCGCCGATGGTCTCTGTCTAACGAAGGTGAGGGCGACCATCTCGAGCTTTTGCCTCTGGACAGTTCGGCTAATCCCTATCGAGACAAATTCCCCAGGACCATCGACAGATTCGACAATCCCATCTGTGCCAGTCACTGCTTTTGAGCGCGGGGATAACCTCCCGACTCAGGTTTGCGGCTAAAACTATTGAATACGAAGTTTGCCGTGAGTTGAGGATGGCGAACGTTGTAATAGACTATGGCGACGTACGATACAACGAGAACACGATTTGGGATAATAGTGCGGAAAAGAGCAAATGAAAAGAGACACACCGCTGAACCCCAACCTACTCAAGAACAGTTACAAGCTCCGCGTATATTTCCTCAGGCTCATCCTCATTCGAGCTGTCGCGCTCGTCGCAGGTTCGTTTCGGCATTGCAGACTCCCTATGGCAAGGACTTGCGCCAAGCCGGTGACTTGAGTTTGTTGTTGAGTATATCGAGGTAAGCCGGCGTCAATCCTGGAGTAGTCTGACTTGTTGCATCTGTGATTATCCTCACTTCCTCGAACGGCTCCATCACTTGCTAACTTACAACACCTCAGACCTCTACCACTATACGTTTTACCGACGCTCCTTCAGCGACTCGAGGATGTCCTTTGATATCCCCATTCGCAAAGTCCACCTGCGCGTTTCACAAGAGAAGATTCTCTTTGTATAGGGACAGAGAGATAGAGGCATGGTATCTACTTTGTCGGAGGAAGGGGTTGTTGGTGGGCTTTATACTTTGCTTTGGTCAGCGTGTAAGCTGAATCTGTATCATTGATGAGGCGTAAGATGCTGATATTTAGCTTGTGACTTTCGCTGACAATGACTCGGATATTCGCGCTTGAGCCTTGCACGTCGTGAGCAAATCCTCAAAACGAACCAATCAGTGTCGCTCACAGAATTGCAGGGGTCGTGATGCACTTTTGCTGGAAGATCTGTAGCCTGACACCCGAGCACAAATGGCGCATCGTTGTCACTCCCGCCGGCTTCTACCAAGCTTTGGCGGTCCCTCAACATCTGGCAATTATCTCGTGCTACATATCTGTTCGAATACTGCACTGAGGCCTGGGGTTTACCATCTGTGCGCACCAGCGTGCTCCCCGCCGGCCAATACGCCGCCGTCGATCATTCATATTATGAACATCCCGGAGTTTCCACTCGGTGGTGAAACTCCCGGACATATCTGCGGAGACACATCAGTGCCTCAGTAGCCACAGTATGGGTCCATGAAACAATTGCTATGCTCCTTTGATGCCCCTCGAGGCTTCGACGGGCTGGAGCTACTAGGAAAGAGCAGGGTCATCGGTATGCCCTGTCCCAATCTAATGATGGCTTACTTTATCCTCACTCTTCGACGCTCACCTTCAACAGTTGACATAGCTCTCTCATCTCCGCAACCAAGGTCAAAGTTATAGGACAGGTGAGGACAATCTCGCAAATAATCTGTCCAAGGTGGTCGCATCCCATCGTTTTCGGGGACACAATCCCCTTCCAGGTCTTCGACTCGGACCCGCTGGCGATTTACCGATGGCCTGCGGTCTGTTGTGAACACCTGAAATTTGCCTATCCATCTGTGCAGGCTGTGCTCAATGCTCATCCCTTTCGGCTGGCCCATATCAGGCGGAGCCGTATAGATCATGCCAAGGGTGAACATCGCCGTCGGTCCCGTTTGACCCATGGATTTTACACTGCAGGTTGAAGCGAAGAACTCGGTCTCGACGTTACCACAAGGAACGCTTTGTTGGGATCACGGATGGTTTGGTATCAATAGCTCCCCTCGTATTTGTTCTTCAGTCGTGAACAGCCTCCTCTTCGCCGTATAAAACGGTAGCCGCTTGACAGTTGCAAAGAAGCATCTCAGGCCTCACTCAAACATCGAAGCAAGTTCTGAGCGGGCAAACATGGTCATCAAACTCACCGTGCGCGGTGTCATTCTCGCCCTCTCCTTCTCTTCTCTTGTCGCCGCGATCCCCTCGAAGTTCACGGCACACCGAGTGAAGGACGCCACCCCTTCCCCTCGCGAATGGGTCAAGCGCAGCCGTGCCCCAGCAGATGCTTCCATCGAGCTCAGAATCACGCTTCCTCTGGACAACTGGGAGGTCGTAGAGCGCCATATCACCGAAGTCAGGTAATTGTCGAGTTTTTTTCTTCTTGGTTCCAACATTCTCTGAAGATCTTGCTCCAGCGATCCTTACCACGCACGCTACGGGCAGCACCTGTCCGTCGAGGAGATCAGGGAGCTGAACACTCCGCATCAGGACAGCGTGGATGCGGTCACCGAATGGCTCGCTGCTCATGGCCTCCACGGTGATTTGCTGCAGCGCTCCACTGCTGGTGATTCTTTCAAGGTCAAGGTTCCTGTTTCCGTCGCAGAGAAGCTGATGAAAACGGTGAGTTTCTCTATCAAGACAAGATGTTGCGGTATCTATCACACTGACGTTCATTGCCCCCCTCGATAGGAATACCATGTGTGGGAGCACTCCGACTCCGGGGAGCTTACTATCCGCACGACCGAGTACAGCGTTCCTTCGAGTGTGCACGAACACATCGACTTCATCCAGCCCACAACGCTGTTCTCCTCACCCCCAACTCCGAGGTCGATCTCAAAGCGCACGGGAGCCCTGTTTCGCAAAGTGAACGACACCACCCTGCCGGTTTCCGCCCTGTCCGCGCCCTCGAGCGGTTTGTACCCAGCCTGCGATGTCTCGAAGAATGCGCCGTGCGGTGACTTCCCAGGCTGCAATGTCGCGGTCTCTCCGGCGTGCATTCAGCAGCTGTACAACATGGCTGGTATAAAGGGGTCCGCAAGCAGCGGTAACGGAATTGGATTCGCCTCGTTCCAGGATATCACACCCTTGAGGGAGAATTATCGGATCTTTTTTGAGACATACTTCCCATCAGCTGGAGCACCGACGCCGTGGGAGGTCATTCTGGTTAACGGTAGGGACACAAGACATTCATCGGTGCGGAATACTGCCTCACACACTATTGCCCATTCTGCTAGGCGGTCGGGACACTCAAAACTGGAGCCACCCTGCATACGAGACTCGTAAGTTCTGGGTTTTCCTTGTCCAGCAGACCTGAATATCCTACTGATACTCTGCAGTGGCTCAATACGGATTCGGTTTGACTCATCCTACCCCGGCAACTGTCTGGTCTACTGGTGGTGAAGGCCCTGTCAAGAATACGGAGGATGAAGAAACCGACCCATGGTTGGAAGTAAGCACTACCATTTCTTCTTCGCAGACGTTTGTTGCTCATTCCCGATCGACATTCACAACAGTACCTCGACTATGTCCTCAGTCACCCCAATCCACCACCGACCATTATGATATAGTATGAGTCCTTCCTTACTGCAGCGACACAACACACAATGCTGAATGTTTTTTTTCAGCTCAATGACCGGAATTCACGAGCAAAATAGTACGCGCTGAGACTCTTCCTCCCCCTGCTCTTGTCACTCACGCCGCGTTTTTCTAGTTCCTAAGGAGTATGCCCAGCGTGTATGTCGGCAGTTCGGGCAGCTTGGTGCTCGCGGCGTCTCTGTTGTGTATCCTTCATCGGAAACGAGCTTAGGAGACGCAAGTGACGATCCGAACAATACGATCTGTCGCAGCAACGACGGTACAAATAAGAGGAAGTTCCTGCCAAGATTCCCCGCAACATGTCCATAGTGAGCTGGCATTTATTTTGTCCTCATTCACAGCTAGCTGAGCACTTCAATCTACATGTACAGTGTTACAGTTGTCGGCAAAACGGTAGGGATACCAGAATCCCCAGACTTCGTATGGCCGGGTTCAACAGGGTTCAGTGAATATGTACGTTTCCTTCCAATCATACGTATGATATCGGCCACATTGACCTGGTATAGTTCAAACGGCCCCTGTACCAAGAACTTGCAGTCTCGAGCTACCTCAAGAATCACGTCACCAAGGGCGCATATTCCGGGATGTACAATCAGTAAGGATTTTATCGAAGTCTAGTGAGGTGGAGTATTAACTTCAATCGTCTGTCATCTGCAGAGCTGGAAGAGTGCGTCGATGTACAACCCTTGAGTCGCCAGTTGACATACTGATACATTCTGTACACAGGCCTACCCTGATGTCGCGGCACTGGGATCTTGGTTCGAATACGTATTCCACAATGAAACGGGATGGATAACCTCTTCTTCCTCCAACACTGCGGCCCTGTTTGGAGCGGTGGTGTCGAACCTCAACACCGTCCGGCTGTCGAAGAAGCTCCCGCCTCTTGGCTTCCTGAACCCACTTCTGTACGCGATCGGCGCGCTGTACCCCAAGGCCTTCAACGATATGACGACGGGAAACATCCCCGGATGTGGCACACCCGGATTTAATGTGAGTCTCTACGAAGGGCTGCTTTCGTAAGGCTGTGGGCTGATAGATAGCGTTCAGGCGTCCAAGGGATGGGATCCCCTCACGGGCTTTGGGTCTCCGAACTTCGGAGTGCTGAAAGACATTGTCAGCTTCCCATTCAACTTCGACGTGAAGTCGGAGGAGCTGGGTTCACTTTAGTCGGGCAAGGCTGGTGCTGCGCCCCCTCGTGTAATTGCCTTTCATTCAGAACATCACCGTACAACAGCTATCTATGTATCCCTCTCGTCAATATGATACTTGTCATCGATCAAGCGATTTCTTGACCTTCCCGCACTCATCGCAAGATGTACGCCATTTCCGCCACATATTGTTGGAGGTCAGCCTCAAAGCCCGGGAGATGCAATTTCTTTGCTCAGGTTTCACTTCCTTCTCTTCTAATTCTTCCACAGGCTGCCACACCTACAAGCAGCCACTCGAAATTGAGAAGTGAGGACCGCAGCACAACGAACGCGTCCTGTCTCAATCTTCGTCACGAGTTACTCCCACAGCAGCAGGTTGATCTGAAGCCTTTCATTCCAGCCGTGTTTCACAAAGAGATTAATATGTATACAAACGAATGATAACAAGAAGAAGAGTGGGAGGCAGGTAGTCCAAGGTACGGCAATAGCGGAACGTACAGCGTGGTAGCAGACGATGACGGTTGTCGCGGGGGAACATACTAAGTCAGGTTCGTGGGGGGGTTAGCGGAGGGAGAATGGATAGTTCATAAAGATATCAAAGCGCGAAACAAGGTATAGGTGTTATCCATGGTTGAAGCACCGCAAACGTCGCGGTCACCGAGTGAGCTTCGCCCAGAGAATGATGCCGATGAGAAGGACGAGGACGATGATGATCGCGGCCGTGACGACGCGTTGTTGGTACATCCTGTGTTTTTTTTTCGGGACGGACGTTCAGAGCCATCTGGTCAGAACTGAACCGTGGAGAAGCGGAGAGTGAACAGGACAAGACGTACCTTCGGATCATCTTCTTGAGCGTGCCCGACGCACGGTCGATGGAGTTGTCTGCGCGTTGTAGCTACAGACGGTTCGAGTGAGTTGGATTGAACATGCTGATAAGAGAAAACACGCCACGCACTGTATCCCTCGAATTCTGAATCTGCTCCCGCTGTACTCTCAGACTTCGTAGGATATCCGCACCCTGCTCTTCTGTTTCCAACGCGATCCTCTGACTGTCCATAAGCCGCCTACTGCCATCCTCCAACAACGCCGTGCCCGCCAAGAGTCTCGTCCTGTCGCTGGTGGAGCCGTATGGCTCGTCTGCGGTGGAGGGTCCCATTCCAGGTCGGGAGGACGAGGAAAGTAGGTCCGAGCGGGCAAGAGTGGCATGCAGGTCTTTGGAGGCCTTCTTGTAGCGTTGTAGGTCCGCCTTCGCCGCCTTGATGCGCGAGGTATATTGGGTCTTGAGGGATTGCGGGATGCCTTGGATTTCAATCTCCATTTGTGATACCTAGACGGAAATCAGAGCTGGAAAAGAGTGAAGGGAATGCAGAGGCTTACCATCTCGTCCGCCTCGTCAAGCTCCATCTCGACCCTTCTCAACGCAGCCTTCCTCTGCTCTGAGTGAGACAGGATTGAATTCGGCTGCTGCGGGCAGAGGAACAGAGAGACGCACCTCCGCCTTCATTGTTGGCATCGCCTTCTAGCTTTTCGCGGATACTGGCTATGATTTGCTGAAAGTCATGCTCGTAGGAGTCGAACAGGGCTGTCGGGGAAGAGTCCATCGTTGTCATCGTTGTCGGTGATGAGCAAGGGCTGTTAGACGCTCACGATGAGCAACACCGGGAATTGCCGGCCACGTGTTCACAACTATCTGAGTGGGTGAGTCGACTCCTTTCGATGCATCTTTACGACAACCTTAGAGAGCTTTTAGTACGGTACTCAGCAGCTGCTGCTTAGCTCTGACACTGCGATCTGCTTTTTTTTTGCCACTGTCGCAGCTGGTGCCGCATTGGACCTCAGTACCAAGGCGGGAGACTGTCACGGTCAACTCACACTGCTGGTGCCCCTCGCCGACTGTCATGGTGTCAATCACTTGAGATCAGGCAACAAGATTCAATATGCCCCCCCGGCTTCTGGCTCAAAAAGACGTCGACTTCGTTGTTACGTACTCACCGGACCCTCTGCTTCTAGACTAGCTTGGACATATGGTACACAGGCGGGCTTGCCACTTGTGAAACGAAAGTTCGGGGCAATATTGCTTGGAGACAGACATCGCAAGGGTTCAACAACTCACGCTTTGTCTTGTGCTCCATGAAGAAAGTCAGTGTGCAATTCTTGAACTCCCGTTTACGTGGCTGAACGGGGATACTGTATCAAGGCAGCACGATTTTGGGGGGAACCCTTCCGCAATGGGTTTGTGATGAAGAACGGCGAAGTTGCGTCTAAAACCACCAGGATCTCATGGAGATTTTTGTCTGTGATTGAGCGGTGTAGAGCTTCCTGCCTTGCATTGGGTAGGAAATCAATCCCTCTCGGTAAGTTCCTCCGTTTCTTTTCCCCACTGATACGTTCGTATGGAGCTGGTATTCGTCTTTTCGTTATTTCATGCCTTCCACAGAACGTCCTAACTCACCCAGGATCGTTGGCCGTCCCCGAGCTCTTGTGACCTGGGGATTCACATTGGATATCTCAGGACGTCATCCCCTGAAAAAAAAGAGCACGACAAGTACGACCCCGCAGCAGTCTATCAAGAAACCATTGCCGTCACATCTTTTTGACCTTTGACCTCAGAGATACTCCATGTAGGAGCAGAGATACTCCATGTAGGAAAGACCACTGCAACGAACCCGATGAAATAACCTCAAGTTCTACTTCGTCCGGTCATCAGTGAAAGTGAAGCCCCCCACTCCTCCCGTTCACAGCCCTCGGGATCCTACTCCAATTCAACTACCGGTGTGGGATTACTGTTTAGGTGCAGTATGATCGCCGGAGGTACTTACCAGAAACAGTAGTAACCCTTCTTCCGTCTTACCGGAGGAAACCTGAAGGATCGACTGGAGATCAAATGGTGGATACCTTGGACCGTTTGAATTTCGAAGGGAGGCTTAGTTTTGTCGGGGATAGGGAGATTGTGAGATGCTCACCTGTAGCGGAGGATGCAATCTTTGGAACAATCTTCGTACTGTGCCCGATGTCTTCGTGGATAGATGGGTCAATTGCACCTGCTGTGGTCGCGGTGACTCTTTCTGTGTACAGCATTATTGGCCACACCACGCTCGACCATCACTTAGACCGCACGGTATAGACACGAAGCAATCACACCCGGAGAGAAGTCATGGATACACAGCATGTTTTGAATTTGTATTGTAAGAACGTCATCGTCGCACGTCATCCTATCGAGAGGGAGGAAGAGAGAAAGAAGAAAACGAGAAGACCATGCTTATCGAAAAGAGAGTGGGAGTTGGGAAGTGGGAGTTGGGAAGTGGGAGTTGGGAAGGCAAAAGAAAAAACCGAAGTGTTCTAAACTTCGGGAAGGGGAGGAATGAATGAATGAAAGAGCGAAGGACGCGTGACCGTGGATATGAAAAGCAAAGGAAACGGTCTAATGGCCATGGCGAATCCAGAAGGTAGCATACATTCGGCGCATACTCCCACATTTACGAGACACGCGGGGTCAATGCATGGACTGTTTCATGGTAATCAAAAGAAGGAAGAGCAAGAGAAAAAAACCCACGCACGCACACGAAACCACCCCTCACATCGAAGATGATACAGAAAGAACGTGCTGGGTGACCTTGTGGGTGACCTCCACCCACACCCACTGTTCATCTCCGGCCCCAGCACCCCCGAACTTCGTCAGCTTCTCCACGACGGACTTGCGCATCTTCGCGGTGAAGGACTTCTGTCTGCGGAGGCCCGGCGGCCGCGGCGTCTTGGAGAACGACCCGCCGCTGCATCGCGACGGTGACGGCGCGGAGACGTGGTTGTACTCGTGTCGCGCGAGGACTTCTTCTGGACTGGCGGGCTCGTTGAGGTCGTCGAGGTGTTGCTGATGGTGGTGGTGATTGTGAGAGCATGGGGAGGTGCATACGGGAGGCGGTGGTGGGTGACGGTGACGACGCATCTTCTTCAGTCGTCGACGGAACTCTCGTGGCGAGTTTGGGCATTCGCCTTCTAGGAACTCGAACGCGTCCAGAGTGGGTGTCCTCCATGTTTCTGAACGGGCGTGGTCGGTGTTGGGATGTGGGATGTGGAGCGTATTGGACTCGTTGTGTGGAGAGGGGAACGCGCCGGGAAACTGAGGCGAGTCTGCAGAGCCGACAGAGGGTACAGAGACGTGCACGAAAGGGGAGGTGGAAGCAGTCGTGACGGAGAACGTCGATTTCTACGCGCACACACCACCCCATACAATAACAGCCAAAAAAAAAAACATGAGCACGAATATGACCAAACTTCCACACATCGGGCGAAAAAAAAGGAGAGAGACGCACCAGGTTCAAGTTCACGAGGAGCGGTGCAGTGTAGAAGCTGTTCCCGGTCAGACACGCGTCTTCAAAGAACCGTTCGCTGTACTCCCCTGTCTGGCCCTCTTCGTCTGAACTCCGCGAGCTCTCCGAGGACCTGCAACGCTTCAGGAACATCCGCCCGTCGAACGGCGTCTTCGCCGCTGAGAGAAGCTTGCTCCCGATCTGACGAAGATGCGACCACTCGATCTGGGGCTGCTGCTGCTGCTCCTGGTCCGCCTGGTCTGCGCAGCTCGCCACGACTGTCCCGCTCCCCCGCAGGTAGTCGGATTCTGGCGAGATGGGCCCGTTGACGACGAAGAGACGGTGGTTCGGCTTGGGGAGGTGCACGCTCGACGAGCTGCATTGGTGGCAGTTGTCCGTGGGGCCGTAGATGTTCATGAGCATGGATTGGGACTCTAGCGCCCCGCACACGAACGTGAAGGGGAGCCCGGACTCGTTCTCCACAGCCAATGCGGCGGAGTTGGGGGCGACGGCGTCGAGCGCGTAGGCGAGTCTGTCGATGGTGAGGACTTGGGATTGGCTGTCGTACGCGTCGCGGGGCGAGTCAGAGTCCTGGGAGTATTTGGACGGAGAGGACGCGGAGGTGTAGCCAGAGTCGGAGGATTCGAGGAGACTGCCTCCCGAGAAGGTGATGATGCCCTCGTTGGGGTCGTACATGGCGGCAAAGGTGAGCGCTGTCTGAGGAGGGATGAGTTCGGACCAGCGGTGCGTGTCTTCAAAGTCCATTGTCGTCGAAAACTGTGGATCAGAGGTCAAGGAGTAGTCAGAACAAAGAACGGGAAAGAGGCGCTCACAGTTGGGAGCACGAGGAGGCTGCGGTGAAAGTGCAAGGGGGGGAGAGCTTATGGTACAAGAACGAATTTTGGGTATCGCAGGACAGAACAGGGCAGTCCTTGGAGCGGTGCAAAAAGGTGTCGCGTACGCCTGCGCACAAAAGGGGCAAACCTCGAGAGAACAGTCAAAGTGCAGAACGACGAGCGGTTTTTAAAGGACTCCCCTCCAGCATTTCACCTCGTGTCGCTGCTATCGGTTGGCGCCATTTTCATGGGTAGAGGAAGGGGGAGTCTTGTGGTCCAATGGTTATGAGAGATGCGTGTGAGCGTTTGCCTCGTGTAGGGCGCATGCTGGGTTGTAAAGGCCGGATGTGCTGGTGAATATGAAAGGTACGACGTCAGATTTGAGAACGTCGCCATTGCTACGGTGGCGTGATGAGGACTGCAGAGGAAGTTTCTTTGATTGGGAAGCTAGAAGCTAGAGGGGATGATGCTGAGCTGAGGCTGAGAGTGAGAGTGGGGGAAGTTCCAGGTGCGAGGGTGTTGGGTGTATAAAGGACGGCTCTCTCATCGAATGGGTTTGGATCGACGGGCCTGGGTGCACCATGCGAATAGAATGGGCTACCTCGGATATGAGCAGGTGCCAGCGAGGATGCCTGGATATTATGCAGGGGCTCTCGATAAAACCGTCTCTTGGAACGAGCAGGCCGAGCGTGCGTTCGCACAACCCATCCTCGATGCCAACGACAGATGCAGATGAAGATACTGTAAATATTTGCAAAACCCCGTCGGTGTCCTGAGAGATTGTGTATTGGGTTCAACAGATGAGCGGTGGCGGGCGTTCAGTACAGGCGGACGGGCGGGAGATGCCGAAGAGCTGGAGTGATCTTGAGGCTCCCTCCTCATCATCGACCGCGCAGCAGCCAACGACAACGACGACTCTCTCCATCGCTCCCACAATGTCCTCGGGAGGCGGTCTATCGCGACGACGCGTCGGGCCTTCGACGTCCTCAGAGGACCCAGACGACACCTGGTCTCGCCCGAACGGACACTCCGCAGCACCGAGCACCTCCTCCGTCACCGTCACGCCTTCGACGTCTCATGCTGGCACGGCGTTCGAGGGAGGGAGCAAGATCGCGTTTGACCCTAGGGATTTGGAGAGGGAGGACGAGGATGCGAGGCAGGGTGGGAAGGCTCCGAGGTTGACTCTTATGGAAGAGGTTTTGCTGCTTGGTTTAAAGGACAAACAGGTGAGTGCTGGGCCTTTTCATGTATGCGTTTTTTTGGGCAGTGTGGTTGCACCCCTTGCGTGGATGCGGTACATGAACATATACCAAAGGTTTATTTCGGATACATCGCGCGAATTGCTGAACGCTCAATCATTCTCCACCCTTTTCATTCTGTTTCTCGTACTCCAGCAACTAACACTCTGACCTAGGGATACCTGTCCTTCTGGAACGACAACATCTCGTACACACTCCGAGCGTGCATCCTGCTGGAACTCGCGCTCCGACGCCGAATAGCCCTCGTGCGGGACCCGAACCGTCGGCAGCTCCCACTGTCGGAGCGGATACTGGAGGTGATCGACGACCGAAGCACGGGGGAGACCATCTTGGACGAGGCGTTGAAGATGATGAAAACACAAGAGACTGCAGGCGAGAAGATGGCGATCAACATGTGGGTTGACTTGCTCAGCGGTACGTCCTCTTCTCCTCCGTCTCTCTCTCTCTGGTTCTGCCCCCTGACACATAACATTTTATCCGAACACCGCGACGAAAACCCCCCAACGGCAGGCGAGACATGGAACGTGATGAAGATCGGGTTCCAACTGAAACAAGTCCGAGAGAGACTCGCAAAAGGGCTCGTCGACAAGGGCGTCCTGCGCACCGAAAAACGCAACTTCCTCCTGTTCGACATGGCCACGCACCCCGTCGCGGACATGCGCACCAAAGAAGGCATCGTCAGACGCGTCGTCACCCTCCTCACGACTACCACCTCCGCTGTGCCCCCGCACGCGTTGGACGCGGACGGGACGCAGGCGCGCGTCACCCGCGCGGTGTGTCTGGCGGCGGCGGCGTACGCTGCGAGCGTGTTGGACAACGCGTTTGGGAGGTTGACGTACGAGGAGCGCGAGGGCGCGTTTCAGCGGTGCGACGACCTCTTGGCGGAGTTCGCGTGCTGGCCGTTCGGCGGCTCGAATACCGGTGGTGGTGGTAGTGGATCCGGCGGGGCGGCGGCGAAGAAGAGGGAGGCGAGCAGGATTGGGATGGGGAGCTCCTTCGGGATGGGCGGGAGGGAGGCTGTGCTGGGGTTGTTGCAGGAGGTGAAGAAGGAGATGAGGGGCGGGGACGAGGATTTGTGCTTTGAGCTGGTCGCGGGCGTGTTGGAAGTTCTGTCCAATCTGGATTCGTTGCTTTGAGTATGTTCTCTTTTTTTTCCTCGGTATTCTCCCACCCCCATTCTTCGTAATATCCCCTCTTGTCCGATGAACTTCGTTATTTTTTGTCGACGCTCTTGTTTCTTAGATACCTCTGCAATCTGACGGACTGCGAAAACCGATGACGATGGAGACCGAACATGTGAGCGCAAAAGGGTGCTGCGGGGGGAAAACAAGATGGTATTTGAGATCCGCGTGGAGGTATAGAACATCAAAGCAGGGGGTGTTACGGTGGGTGATGGGTGCGTGCATGTACAGACATTTCGCTCAATCAAAAGTCAATCAAAGTTGTTGGCTACAACGGTGCACCTCGGGCAACACACGAAGAAGAAGGAGGAGGGGGGAAAAAAGAAAGAAGTGGATACGAAATAGTACGGTGGGGTGTTTGAATTAATAAAGAAAGGAAGGGGGGGAAAGCCGTGGATAGATGGGAAAACGTCTTGAACTATTCTAGAGGGAAAAGACACTACCGCGGGTAGTAGACCTCGTCGTCCCAAGATTCTGGGATGGAGAGAGAACGGGGGTTAAGCGAGTGGGAAAGTGGGGATTGGGAAACGCACCTTCTGTGATACTTCTCCATCCGAGGTACAGCGCACCGACGCTCGCAGTCTCCAGGAGAGTAGCGACGAAGGATCCATCGACCTTTTGCGATGATCCCTGCAGCAGCCATCACCGCGTTAATCTCGGCTAGAGACAACCCGCAAGAAGAGGGAAAAAAAGGTGTGCTCACGTTGCAGATGACTTTGCTCAGCAAAAAGAAGTCCAGCTGGCTGAGCACGAAAAGAACGGCTGCGAGGACGTAGAACCACATGGGCCGAACCTCGTTCAGGACACCGAGCACGATGTACATCATAATGGCGAAATAGAAGAGGGCGGCGCTAGAGAGGAGCAGGCGAAAGTCAGACGACACGGGTGTTTGGGAAGGAAAGAAGGAAGTGGGGACGCACGCGCCAGGCCATATGCTCGTGAGGACGAAGAGGGAGATGCTGTTGAGACTCTGGAGAGGACTCGAGGGACCGAAGACCGAGGTAAATCCGAGGGCGACATCGAGGGAGATGTAGGTGGTCGCGGCGAAGAAGGCGAGGATGAAAAACGAATACGGCTAATGGAGGAAAGTGGTGAATATGCAAATGGGGGTGACGTCAGGTGAGAGAGGACGTACGATGAGGGAGCTGAGGGTGCCGTCTTCGACTACCTGTGTGCTGAGAATGCCGTTGCCGAGGAGGGCCCAGAAAGTGGCAGCGACTGCGCCTGCGTGGATGGCGGTGAGGGCGACGAGGGCTGTTGACCCTTGCTCGAGGAGAGAGCCGGTTGTGATGAGTTGAAGAGGAAGAGTAAAAAGGTATAAGATGAGGAACATGCGGAACTCGATGCGTCCTAAGCGGAGATAACGGGGTCAATATACGGGTGACGGAGAAAATGAAGGGGGGGAGGGAGGAAGGGGTGCGTGAAGAAGACGGGGACGCACCTACGGCTGCTCTTCGACGACTGACCCCCCATATGAGGAATACGGTGAAGAGGATGCTGACGCCGCACACGACAATGTTGGCGATGTTGGCGAGGGAGCCTTGTTGGCCGACGCGGGGTATACCGCAGGTGGGGTTTACGCCGACGGGGGCAGTGAGTGAATTTGAGGACACATCGGTGAAGACGGTGGGATCTGTACGCTGGATCTGGGGAGGGAGAAGAGTGAGGTGCGGCGGCGGGTTGGGTGAAGAGGGGGCTACGGACCTGGCGATAGAAGAGATTGCACCAAGGGTAGGAGGGCGTTTGATGGCAGAGGGGCTCAAAGTCCCCGAACTTTGTCATTGGGAGATATGAAGGCGGGAGAGTGTGGTATCAGAGCGAGCAGGCGGGGTGTCGCTGGGGCGGGGGTCGTCACGGGGTCGTCAGCGAGCGGGCGCGGCGGGGCGGGAGACGAGGGCGGGGACGGAGGCGGGAGGACGGGGGACGGGGGAGGATGGGAGTCGGGAGGAGGAAGAGAGGCACGAGGAGAAATTGTTGTCAGTCAGGTCGCAAAACAGGCCACAACAAAACACGACCCACCCACTCTGCCCTCACTCTCGCAGAAAACAGCAAGATAACGAGTGTTGGGTTGATCGGAAGATACACTGGAAGTTGGAAGAGAGAATAACCCAGTCTCTCTGAAAACATCGAAATAGCCCTCCTTCACAACCAGCACAGGCGCCCATCTCTCCCCCCACGTGGCACTCCCTCCATCGCGTCCACAACGCGTCCTCTGAGTCACCCATGGCCGCCTCCTCTCAGCTCGTCCCAGAGCTCCTCGGCTTCGTCCCCCAGTTCCTCCTCGACGACATCGTCGACACCGCAAACGATGAGGTCCGCCGCGCAGTCGACGCTATGGAGGGCTTCCTCCGCCGCTGGGTCGCCTCCCGCGCGCAAAAGGTCGGCGAGTGGGACCACAACCAGGACATCGAGCAGGGCCTCGTCGCCTTCCAAACCCTCCTCTACAACCACGTCGACATCGCCTTTGACTACTTTGAAGTCTGGTCCATGCGGAATATCTTTGCCGTCCGCCCTGGCCTCCCCATTGTCGCCCCCCATCAGCAGGGGCTCAACCTCGACCACACGCCAGACGAAGAGGGCGCACTGCTCGCAGAGATCGAGGAGCTCAGGCGGAAGATCAACACAGTACGTGTCCCTACGCTTTCTACGCGTGGGTGTCTCTTTGCTCACACACTCTCTAGCAACGAAAACTGAACCGCCTCTTCTCCCTCGCCGCACGCGCCTCCGCCGCCCAACGCGTCCACGCCGAGTCCCGTCTCACCCGTCTCTCCTTCCTCCGTTCCCCGCATCTCCAGTCCCTCCACACCCTCCTCCCCGACTCTTTCACGAACATGTACGCCGCCGTCGCCTCCCTCCCTCCTCACGACCACGCCCCAGCACGATCCCCCGCGGACCCGGGCAAACGCCCGTGGGAGACGAGCAAGAGTGGGTATTTGAGTTGGGCGAGGGATCAGCTGGTTGCTAGGACTAAGGGCGAGGAGAACGGGGACGGGGATGGGGATGGGAGAGGGCAGGGAAGTTCGGCGGTCGGTGCGTTGGTTGCCAGTGCGGACCAGGTCGCGAGAGTGGAGGACGTCAAAGCGATCTTGGCCACGGGCCAGCAGAGACAGCGACAGCAGCAGCAGGATGTCCAGATGGACGTCCGATGAATGCCCTTTTTTTGTTTTGTTAGGACGACTGATTGTACTTTACATGTTGTACGGATAGAATGTATGGATGATTCCCGAGCCGTCAACGCAGATCCCCTTCCCCTTGCACTTGCACGCGGAACCGTGCCTTCATATTCCCCACCCAACACACGAAAGCTCGCGGAGCCCACGCGATCTTCGACCCTCCCTCCTCCGAAAAACACCCTTTCACGCATTTAGGGTTGTGCGACGGAGATGACACCGCTTCTCCCCTGACGGTGAAAGGGTAGGCTTGCTAACTGTACGCGTCATAACGCACGTTGGGCACACGCTTTGGGCTGGTAGCTATAGAATAGCTACCCGTTGATGATCGACCTCGTTGGATCGCACCCCGTTCAAAAGTCGATTCGTGTTCGTGCTCAAGATAAAAAAGTGAGGCAAATCGGAATAGGTGATCATCCTGCATTAATGTGTTTCACAGTCGCTTGAATGGACCCACACAACTCCTTCTCAACTCTGAACCTGTCGTTCTACCCGCAGGCGTGGGACGCTCGAATATTTGCATCCCTGGGTGCCCATGATCTGATCGTTCGTAGCAGCTGGTCGGTCGTCTGGATTCTCAAGAGTCGCGAGCCTGCTTGTCGTTCGCCACCCCAACCAAAGCCCCTTGCTTCGTTTGACGACAAGTTCGCCTTCGGTAAGAAATCAATAATATATATTCTGTTTGCTCAGGCTTGAACCCATGGTAGTCGGGGATGATCGATGAAGTTGCAATAAACGAAACGCCGGGGGGTCAATTCGTTGACATGCAAGGGCAGAAAAGAACCGTGAAGCGAGGCTGCGGGGCCGTCTCGCACTCGTTCGTTATTTTGAAGGTCTTTTTTCTCTGAAAGCCACTCGCTTGTTCGCAGCTCACTGACGACGGCATCACGTTCCTGTCTCTGGTGGTACCTCCTCGTCCGAGTCTCTGGGACTGGAAGTGGTTCTTCCGGGATAGTTCATATGTCCGGCCGACCCGCTCACAGAATCGTTCTACAGAGCTATGGGTAGGTAAGTAGGCTGAACTCGGAACCCGGCGAATAGCTGAAGGAAGAAACTCACCACACAAAAAAACAAAACGCACCCCGGTTCGTCGTGCCCAGCGATGTGGTGGCGCGACGCAAGTGACAAGTTCTGTCAGCTACACAAACGACGAGACTATTCCTCAGGTTTGGGCCAACTCAGCCAAGCAGAGTCTACTCAAGGTATTATCCGTCAAGTCGGAGGACCAGAGGTGAGAGTGGGCTCCGAGGGCGGCGTGCAGTGGAGCGTTTGAGGGGGCTGTCTTCATCCAAAAATCCAAAGCGGCGTTGCGCAGAGGGGGGGGGGGAAGAAAGTCAGGTTTCATTGCGGATCCATACCATACTGCTTTGTATCGTTACCCTCCTGTTAATAATTCCGTTTATCGCAATGGGCATCGTCTGGGTCGAATCCAGCAGATGCTCTGCCACCACAATCAGCTATCATTATCGCAAAAGTCTGTGGGAGGGGGGGGGCATGGGGCGCAGTAGGGTGCGGTTGCATCGGCATGAGTAGATGGGGAGAACGGATAATATAAGGACATGGAAGCGTTTGGGGGAGTATGTTGTAACTGGCTACGGTCTACACCACGCGCTGTAAGTCAGGGTGTCGAGACAGCACGCGCACGCACCCATGTAAACACTGTATAAGCCATACCTTGAACAACATCCAACCCCAAAGCAAGACGTCAAGAATCAGTCGGTGAAGAAGGACGGAGTTTGCACTTCTCCAAATTGCAGCGAAAGAAACCCCGAGTGAGCTCCAATGTTGCGACGCGGTCCCGTTGTGCATGTAGGGAAGGACAATGATGTACAATGGGCAGCTTGAGCGCAGAGCTGAGAATTGAACCGCGTCAATGATCCAAGTTGTTGCGAGAGATCTCAGATGGATTCGGCGTTCAATAGTGTAATCTATGCTATCTGTAAGGATCACATCTTATCTGCAGTTGTTCCCTCCCTGTGTGCTGGCGCCAAACTCTCAGGGCTTGTTTTCGAAAATTGCGAACCCGAACGCCCCTCGATCTGAATAAGTAACCCACCGATCTAGGATGTCTGATTCGGCTGAAAACGTTGCTGGTTACAGTGCGTTTCTCTTTTTTTTCCATAGTTCTTCGACCTGGCTCATCCCTTTCTTCTATCCTTATTCAACCCAGGAAGATGGCCATCCCGCTCGCCAGGATCTCGAATTCTGGGTCAACACTGACGATTTCGACAAGACCTGTGATCGCAAGGCCAAGGAGCGCGCTCTGACTTCGTCTGACGAAGGCGACTTGTCGGACGATGCTCGTACTCTCTGGTCCTCTTCTGACAGCAACACCAGTGCCACCACCGCCGACACAGGCTCTCACGAGGTCTCAAAGCTCGAGGCTTACTATTACTACTACGGGATTGATCCCAAAGGCTCCCATCCTCGTCTTATTTACCGCGACTCTGTCGATGTTTTTGAAGAACCGACTGGGCCCGAAACATATGTTCGCCAATTGCGCGTTGTGGATGTGCCCGGACATCACGAGTTTGCCAAGAACGGGCTCTGGGATGAGACTCGCAATTGGGTCGGTTGTTTCTGACATTGTTACAGTGATCTGTTTAGGCTGACTCTCTTCGTTTTCAAGATTGAGGAGTTCCTCATCGGGCAGGACATCCAAGTTTCATCCATCGACTTCGTCATGTTTACGTGGCTCGAGAAGCTGGCGGATCGTGAACTCGACTCTAAGGACGAAGGAGAGAATAGGGAGGACACGAGGGCGGATGAGGGCCAGGAGGAGGATGATGTCGACGCCATCTTTGCTGCTCTCACCGTCGACAAACCCGCCAAGCCTCCCGCCGGGGACGGAGAGAGGGTCTACTCCAATGCCACCATCTGGATTGGGGCCTTGCCCGAGACGCTTAACGGAGCTCGTGCTTTCGAGTTGACCACTCAAATTCGTGCCTATCTCGACCGTCTCCATCTCACCGAGAGGGTTGATATAGCATTCCGCGAGTCTGTTGCCCGCTCCTATCTTGGCAACGGACCAGCTCTCTATCCCCCTGCCGAAACCAATGATCCTCTCGAAGCCTTTATCGACAATGTCTCAGTTGTTCACAGCCTCAGCATTTCCGGTCGAAAGACCACGATGCAAGGTACCCTGGGTCCCTTCTTCCAGCACGGCGGCAAACTCTACGCCCTCACCTGTCGCCACAACTTATTCATGGCCAACGATGGCAACCTAGAGTATCGATATACTAGTAAGTCTTCTTCTTAATTCAATCGCTGAAAGACGAGTCTGACTGACTCTCTTGCTTAACAGCTTCTGCTACAAGGCGCGACGTCGTTGTAATGGGCAAGCCTGCCTTCAGTAGTTATGTTGACTCAGTCCAGGCCCATATCGGCACTCTCAACGAGACAGTCAAGACTCTCACGGCGCTTATCAAAACCTTGACCGAACGTGTGCAGCAGCAAATCAATCTTCCGACGTCGCAGAATAGGCTCGATGAGAACGAAGCCGAGCTCATCAAGATCAAGAGGAGGATTGTCGAGTTCAAGCAATTCTACATCACGTTGTCCAGGAAATGGAGCAAGTTGAGCGATCGTACCATTGGCCACATCGTTTGGGCACCTCCCATCGCCGCCGGTGTTGGTCCGAACCGTTTCACGCAAGACCTTTGTGTCGTTCAGCTCTACAAACCCAAGTTCCTTGCATTCATGGGCAACGTGCTTAGTCTTGGTGCGATGTTTTCTTATTCCTTTCATTGAACTTTGCTGATTTCTACTCCTTCAGGACCCGAAATCAGCCCTGAAGACTTCAAACGTCTGATGTACGAGCGCAGGGACATCCCTTCGGAGTTCAAGTATCCGCCCCACGGTCTTCTTCACATGCGTGGAATGCTCACCGCGAACGATATCAACAATCCCAACAGCTTGGACGCTCATGGTGATCGTATCCGCCGCGTCATTAAACGAGGTTTTACCACCAACACCACCGTCGGAACACTCTCTCGTTTCATCTCTTTCGTGCGCAAGTACGACATCACCGGAACCCTCGAGTCCCTCGAGCTCGCTATCCTTCCCCACGAGAACGCCACCGGTACCTATTCTAAGGGAGGTGACTCTGGCGCCATGAGTGTCTCTGCGGTCGGCGAGTACGTTGGTAAAGTTAGCGGCGGAACCAACAAGGGCACGGACGGGTCCGATATCACCTATGCTACTCTCTTCGAG
This sequence comes from Cristinia sonorae, assembly GCA_021029105.1. NCBI lineage: Eukaryota > Fungi > Basidiomycota > Agaricomycetes > Agaricales > Stephanosporaceae > Cristinia > Cristinia sonorae. Next base: position 79,917 of record JAEVFJ010000038.1, on the reverse strand, counting down.
TACGATTGGGCACTTATCCTCCAGGAGTTCCCTGGTGCGACCCTTTACTGGGATGACATCCCCGCCTTCCTCGCTGCCATGGCTGACTAGGTGAGTTCTTCGTTTTCCGCTGTCATGTCGACTGCAACTGACAACTCTTATTTCTTGCAACAGGTGGCAACTCGGGTCTTGGACTCATTTTCGTCCTCAAATCGTCTGCGAATTGGATTGTGTTTCTTGTTTGCGAAGATAAGGTAGCTTTGTTCGCTGGGCGGCTGGAAGGGTGAGTCTTCTGTCTTCCTCTTCCTGTTCGAACGAATAACTGATGACGCACGCTTGAAGCCTGGGCATTGGTCGAGTCGTTCCACGGCACCCTCTTCTGCATTATGCGTGTCTTTTTTCTTGACTGAATATCCACCACTCATCCACTTCCCTGCGACTATTTTCTTCTCGTTCCAATTTCATACCGTCCTTTTCTCGTATGTCTTGCGTCTCGGTTTTAAGCTTGCTGTGTCGGATTCGCTAGCCACGTAGGTCTCTTTCTCTCCTATCTTGCCTTCTCCCCAACGATTACTTACAACGCAAATGTTGACAGGCTGCAGTGAAGTTACACTCTGGGTCGAATCCAGCAATCAGCTATCATTATCGCAAAAGTCAGAATTCCCCGAACGACAAATGGGGCAAGAGGGGAGGGGAGGGGGACATGGAGCGCAGTCGGGAGCGGTTGCATCGGCATGAGTAGACGGGGAGAACAGATAATATGAGGACATGGGAGCGTGTAATGGAGTATGTTGTAACTGGCTACGGTCTACACCACGCGCTGTAAGTCAGGGTTCTGAGTGCGTCGAGACAGCACGCGCATGCACCCATGTAAACACTGTGAAGCCATATCTTGAATAACATCCAACCCCAAAGCAAGACGTCAAGAATCAGTCGGTGAAGAAGGATGCAGGACATTCGCAGTACGACGGAGTTCGCACGTCTCCACTGGATTGCAGCGAAAGAAACCCCGAGAAGCGGCCCGAGGCATACGCTCCCTATACTCCTCGTGAAGACACCGGAAGGGAGCGTCAACGACGGGGTGTTTCTCGCTGTGAGAGCCATTTGCATGTGCCAGCGTGATGTTGCAAATTTTTACACTGGCCAGAGCCAAACAGTGGTCGATTGAGCTCCAATGTTGCGATGCGGTCCCGTCGTGCATGTAGGGAAGGAAAATGGTGTACAATGGGCAGCTTGAGCGCAGAGCTGAGACACCTCTCAGGATACCCAAGACGATTTGAGGGTGCTCCCCACAGAAGAATACATCCAGTATTCGACGATGTATCACCTCAGAGTTGGGCTCCGGTCCTTTCTCGGCTATTGCTTTCTGTAAGTTTAGACACTCCCTCAGGCAGAATCTTTCGCTTACCGTACCACCTCATGCCACAAAGGCTACTGCCGTTCCACCTTACCATAATATTTCCTTCGAACGAGGACATGCTGAGGTGCAACGAAGCAATCCTCTCCCACGTGGCTGCACTGTCTCCTTGAAGTAGCTCCACAGGATCCTCGCGCTCGGCACCAGCATCCGACGTAATAGATATCTGCACACGACGGAGCGTCGAGCGAAGCCTCCAGTGTTTTGATATAGCCTGTAAGTTGTGCCATGTTGTGTGCAGTTGGACTGCGCAGGAATTTGAACCTGTCCCAAGTAAGAGGGACCCAGGACTCCTCCGTAGTGCGAGAGGCGACTGAGCTCGGCCGTTGATGGTGAACGATTCTGCAGAGACAGCAGTGGCAAGTTGTGTACTCTGGGTGTACCGCGTATAAATGCAGTCCCAGACCTCGAGGTATTTGACTTTAAAAAGACGATAGACTTCGTAGAAGTTCGGATTTCTCTTCGCGAAGTCAAACCGGTACACGATCAGTTCCTTCAGATTCCCCAATGCGGGAAGGTGAAGAGGGACGAGGGAGACCCATGACATGTCCCGAGAAGGAATGCAGCTAACCACCAGAAATTCAACGCGTTGCGATAAACCCGGGGTATTTGCCATTCGAGATGCAGCACGCTGTAGCTGTAGGGCTGTCCTGATGGTGACGGTCTTGAAGAGCCAGAAGGAGGACCGAGGTGCCCAGGCACGACATACGAGAGCGCACGCGTACAGATCCATTCTCACTTTCCAGAGAATCGGGTCTGGACCAGCCACGAAATCTATCACCCTATCCCATACGCCAGCTGGGAGGTCCATAGAGAACTAAGGGAAGAATTGGTTTGAGAAGCGTTGTTTGTTGTAGTTAGTGGTAGAATTATGAGAATGCAGTGCCTACTCACTGTGCGGCGAAGTTTGCACATAACCTTTGTGCACCGGAAGAAGCCTTGGGAAGCAGCTCGAGGCATACGCGCTTTATATTCCTCGTGTAGGCAATCGAATGGAGCGTTAACGACCGGATGCTCCTCGACGTGGGGGTGAATAGGATGTGGGAGCTTGATGTTGCAATATTCGACCCCGACAAGACCAGGATGGGCCAACCGATCGTCAATCGTGCTCCAAAACTGCGATGCAGTCCTGTCATGCATATGGGGAAGGAGGATGGTGTGGAATGGGTATCGTAGAGCCGAGAGGCCTCTTAGAATATCGACAACGATTTGAGGGTGCTCGCCACAGAAGAATATATCCAGTACTCGGCGGTGTCTCACCTCAGAAGGACGTGTCATAACTGCACGGAAGTATTATCATTCCTGGCCAAAACACTGAGTTACACTGAAATTATCACTCACTATGGCGCCGCATACCACAGAGGGGTTTGAAGTTCCATTTTATCGACACATACGAACTGCTGCCGACAATGCCGCCCTTGCCACGCTCTTCCAACGAAAAGATATAGTCGTGCAGTAACGCAATCCGCTCCCACGTGGCTACACTATCTCCCTCGAGCAACTCCGCAAACCCCTTGACCTCGGTGCTGGTGCGTCGATCCGGTGTTATGAAGATGCTCACGCAACGGAGTGTAGGGGGGAAAGCCCATCGTCTTGATATGTCCTGTAAGTCCTGCCATGTTGTCCGTAGAAAAAAGGTCTGGAGGTTCGACCCGGTTCCGAGTAGCAAACGATCAGAACGACTCCTCGCGGATGCCAGCTGCGACGCTGACGATTCGCGGCCCGTGAGATCAAACGTCTTTGCAGAAACAGCAACTACAAGCTGAGTGATCTGATTGTGCCGCAAGTAGATGGGGTCCACGACCTTGAGATGCTCCACTTTGAGGAGACGGTAGGCGTCGTAGAAACGTGGGCTCCTTTTCGTGAAGTCGAACTGTATCAGGATGAACTTCTGTAGATTCTCCAACCTGGGAAGATAAAGAGGGACGAGGGAGACCCATGACATGTCCTGAGAAGGAAGACAAAGAACCACCAGAAATTCAACGCATTGCGATAAACCCGAGATATTCGCCATACGAGATACAGCATACTCTAGCTGTAAGGCTGACTTGAGGGTCAATGTCTTGAAGAGCCACCAGAAAGAGCGAGGAACCCACGCGCGGCATACTAGAGCGCACGCAAAGAGGTTCTCTCTCACGGCCCAGAGGTCCGGAAGGGGACCAGCCACGTAATCTATAATTTGCTCCCAAACCTCGACGGGGAGCCTGCAGGCAGTTGAAAGGGGAGAAATCTTGAGCGCGGAAGGAATATCCGATATGTGGTGGTGATCAGTAATGTATGGGTCAGAGAAGAAGAAGTGCTTACAGCACGGCGGAGTTTGCATGTACGTAGGTTGCAGCGAAAGAAACCTCGATAAGCGGCCTGCGGCATACGCTCCCTATATTCCTCGTGGAGACACTGGAAGGGAGTGTCGACGACGGGATGTGTCTCGACGTGTCGACGGGCGGCATGCGCAAGTTTGATGTTGCAATATTCAATGTTGGCGAGAGTGGGATGGGCTAGATAGTTGTCGATTGTGCGCCAAAATTGTGACGCAGTCCCATCATGCATATGGGGAAGAAAGATGCCGTCGACTATGCGAGAGACACCTTCCAGGATATCCACGACGATTTGAGGGTGCTTGCCGCAAAAAAAGATGTCCAGCATTCGACGGGACACAACCTGTGAATTAGAGTTCGATGCTATATTGGCTAGACGGAAATAACACTATTACTGGCCAAAACCCTGAGTTAAGCTGAATGTATCACTCACCATCCATCCGCATGCCGCAGAGGACTCCGCTTTCCTGTGTAATGAACACGACAGGGCTATCGCCGATAATGGGCTCGCCACATGAGGAGACGTAGCAGTGTAGTTCAGCGATCCGCTTCCATGTAGCTATGCTGTCTCCCTGAAGCAGTTGCGCGGGCTCCTCGTCCACGGTACCCCCACCAGGCTTGATGAAAATTTCCACACGACGGAGTGAAGGAGGGAAGATCCAGTGTTTCGATATTTCCTGTAAGTCGCACCATTTTGTCTGCAGGAGAAGTGTGCGCAGGTTCGACCTTGTCGCAAACCGCAAACGACCAGGACTATTCGTCGGCGCCAGATGCGGCTGGGCTTGGGTCCTGATGTCGAGTTTTTGTGCGGAGACACTGATTGCAAGCTGTGTGATCTGACTGTACCGCGAGTAGATGCTGTCCGCGATATTGAGATGTTCAACTTTAAAGAGGCGATAGACCTCATAAAAGTTTGGATTCCTCTTCGTGAAGTCAAAGCCTATCAGGACGAGCTTTTTGAGATTCTCCATCCTGGGAAGATAGAGAGGGACAATGGAGACCCAAGACAAGTCCCTGGAGGGAAGACATTTGATGAGCAGAAATTCGACATGTTGGGCCAACCTGGGAGTATTCGCCATGCGAAGCACAGCATTCTCTAGGTGCGAGGCTTTTCTGAGGGTCAGAGTCTTGAAGAGCCAAAAAGAAGACCGGGGAACCCAGGCGCGACATACGAGGGCGCACGCATAGAGGTTCTCCCTTGAGGCCAAGACGGTCGGGTCAGAACCAGCCACGTAGTCTATCACACTCTCCCACACCCTGTTGGGGAGCTCCAGGTTTTCGTGCGAGGGTGAGCGGGAGCCCAACATGATCGGTCGGTAGTGGTAGTGGTGGTAAAGAAATGAGGGATTTGTCTCCGAAAAGTGGATGTATGACAACGAAGTGACCGACATACGGCATCACGTTCCCTCATGCTGCCAATGAAAAGTGCTCATAAGCTGCCAGTGTAAACTGCATCAACGAAGTGATGGGCACAGCCGGTATCGATAGGATGTGGGAGAAAATTCAACTCGTGAGTATCACATGCGGATGACGAAGCTCTTGAAGCAAACATACTGACAACACTACATCTGCATCCTTCCTTGCGATATTTGCCCGCGGCTATTATTCGCCATTCATTGAGTACATCAGGGAGCCAGCGCAATATCAACACTCAGGTCTCACCAGCCAAAGAGAGAGACGAGTCGCATGATATGCGCCTTCATAAAGATATTGTCTACTGTGTCACGAGCAAGTCACAGTGGGACATGAGAGAGGAGATGGTGAGACGCACAAGTAAGCTCCCTACTTTGAACAGTTCCTCGAGATTTTCAATCCGGGGAAGAGCGCTAGTGAAGGGGGCCGAGGAAATCCAACTTGTGACTAGCCAGAAGAAAAAGCGAGGAGCCCAGGTAAGACATACGAGGGTGGTAGAGAAAAGCTACCACTGGCACACGAAACTGACGGAAGCGGCCCGGGAAAGCTGGTCGTCGGAATGGCGCCAACATGGGAAGTCACGTGTGCACCTCTGAGTCGACAATCCGACGTATACGGACGGTATACCATACGGAGCTGCGACGACTGGATATGCGTGTATGTTTGACGAACGAACACCATAGAAATCATCATAACATGAACCCATCAACCGAGAACAAACTGTGGACAGTGAAAGAGAAAACCGTTCATGAGACTACATATACAAGAGGCGGAGCGTCTGTGCAAAGAAAAACAGCGCGTACACGCGTCGGGTGGTTAAGAAATGAGGTGAGGGGAGGACAGTACGATAGAGGATGCGAGTTCGGAGTAAGGGTAAGCACGGGTGAGAGGAGGTGAGATATACGGAGAAATTAGAGCTTATAAGTTACGAGTGACAATGGGGAGAAACCAAGAACCCTGGAATAGATGCGTGGCGGCGTAAGATGGTGGGGGCAATTAGGATTAGGTGCATGATTAGACGAAGTCGGCCTGTTTGAGGTGGTCTCGGAGGATACAGTCTCTCACTGCGTGGCAATGATCAGATACGACGCTGGCATGAACGGGCAGGTGAACGTACTGTATAAGAGAGTTGTTGCCGTGGCTTTTTGATCCTATGGTAAACTGTGAGTCCGGCGAATGTTGATTCGATTCAGTAGGAAGGAAAACTTACAATGACAGAGGTCGTGAAGCCGTAGAATGCGCGGGACTGAGGTGAGAACTCTCTTAGTTGGCTTTTGAACTGATGCCGCAGGTCTGGCAAAACAGTACATCAGCGAGATGGACGCCAAGGAAGAATGGGGCATCGTACATCTGGCAAACTCCTTTGGCGAGTTCTCCCTTTCGCCGTAGCTGACGGTATAGTTCTTGACGATCGCGCCGCTCTTGATCTTCTTCGCGAGTAGGTCGTACTTGTTCATGAAGACTGAACGGCATTCGTCAGCGTATGTATACACAGGAGAGCTCATAACGCACGTATGATGGCGCAGTTAGCCAGTAGTTTTGATGAGACGATGGATTTCCACAGAATGAAGGAGTCTTGCAGTCGGTTGACCCTCGGGTCCTCCGCAAGTTGCTCATCAAAACATGATATTGGAGCGAGGAACAATATCGCATGGGCGTCGTCGAAGTAAGGAAGCCATGCCCACCGCTAGACCGGGTCCGTCAGCGAGCGTTACGAGTCCAAGGCTGCCCAGTCACTTACCGAGGTCCTTGCGCCACCAACGTCGTAGATGATCCACTCCGACCCGTAGTCAACTGAGAGAGAGAATGGCGAGGGAGATGATTTACGAAACGAGGCGTCAGAGTCAGCACGTGAGCTCAGAAATGCTGCAGTCGCCCGATCACAATAATCGGTGGAGAGAAGAGGAGAGGTTTACACATCGGGGGGAAAGCAAAATGGGCGGGGGAGACTTACAGTCGGCTGAATTCTCGAAGGACAGTTTGTGTTCTTGTACGCCGAGTGTTCGCAGACGCGCGCGGAGAACGTCATCGTCGGAGGGTTCGTACCCACTTCGTGCTATCCTGTCGGCGTTGTTAAGGTAACTGGAGAAGAGACGATTCAGGCCACTATGGAGGTCAATGAGCTGCGGTGTTACGCACTAGAACGCCGAATCCTGTAGCTTTATCTTCCTTCGCTTCAACAGCTCCCCGACCATCCCATCCTGCCAAAGTGACCGAATATCCTCCCTACACCCCGCAATGACCTCCGTGACCGAGTCCAGCTCCGTACTCTGCGTTCTGGGGGATGTCGGCCGTGACTTTGAGCCTAGGGAAGTCTTCCACGCGCTCATGGATTGTACGGTGAACTCCTTGACACGACGGGGTTTGGATGGGACAGGAGATGCAGGGGCAGTATCGAAAGGAGTTGCGGCGGTGAAGTTCTGGACGTCGGCATTGATCTCCTCGCTGCCTGAGCCAAGGAAGGATTTCAGGTCGGACTCGACGCTGCGCAGCGGCGCCAGGCTGAGCTTGAGAACAGAATGGTGGCTCGTGAATTGCAGGAAGTATGTGGGGGTAGCGCTGGAGGATGAGTCGGAGCTGAGCTTGGGTGACTGGGGCTCACTGGTCCTTCCGGCGTCCGAATCGTCGTTAAAATCTCCGAGGTATGGTGCAGAGGCACGTGGAGGGGACGAGGAGGGGGGACTGATACCTGGTGGACCGGGCCGTGACGAGGGACGGGTGATGCTGGACATCTCAGAGACGACGGTGTCCAGGATGGTGTTGACGGCGCGGACGAGGTTGAGCTGGATGACTGCCCGCCAGGAGGCCCGTTCAGCCTGCCATGCCTTAGGGGCAAAGGTCATCTGGAAGTCTGAATGGACGCGTTTGTGGTGAGCGGGGTTGGGCAGGGACAGGGGTAACACGTACTTCGCAACGTCGTTGATTTTCCTAAGCAAGATGAGCGAGAATAGCGAGGAGGTGAACGACGGTTACTCACCGCTCTCGCTCTGGCCAAGCAGCAAGAGTTTCGTACACTCCTTCCTCTTCCTCATCGCCACCCGCTCGGCTTTGATGCCCTCGTCGATCTGATCGCTGACGCGCTTCGCCTCTGCTTCGATGCTGAGGCGAACCTCGCGTTCCTGGAGAGTTTCATTTGGAGGGGGCCTGAGGAGAACGGAGATGGGATCCTCCATCTCTGAGGAGAAACGCATCGTCTGTGGGGGAGAAAGAAAGAAAAGAGGGGGGGCGTTGTCCTACTTGTACTAATAATTCGTGTTTCGGCATCTCCTTCCGAGCTCATTACTAGTTGCCGACCACACTCAGCAACCAGCTCAACCCATCACGCAACCTCTCTCCACAAATCTTCCCCCGAGTCGTCGACAACACCACCATCATACATTTACCGCTTTCCTCGATATCCACATCACGCCCTGTGGAGGCCGTCCATGTCGCTCACCCTTCTACAGGCGTAATTTATCCGGTCCGACTGACTTATTGCAGCATCCAGACAACGGTGTAAGCAGCCCTCTAAATCAACACACTGTCTGTAACATGGTTACAAGCTGACGAAATGACGAAATGTGTCGGTTATTATTGTTCATCCACACAACCGAGCTTGGTGTGCCTCACAAGCCGTTGTGGCGCACTCAGGCATCAAGAGGCCAGATAAACCTATCGATCCGCCACGAATCAATGTTGAGATGACCTGCACCTCTCAAAAGACCCGGAGAAGTACCGCGGCCGCTTCGGCGCGCCCTCCGATGTTCTGTCCTTCGGATTCACAGAGATACTCTTCAGGTGCTGCATTGACAACCTATTACATTTGCCAGCCGCAGGCGAGAGCCACTAACCAACTGCCGTGATCAGCAACGGAATGAGCACAAGTTGATGTCGGATATCGCATACGGTAGAACTCTCTCGACAAGTTGCAACGGTCGTACCAAACGCGTACATTGCGAGGAACATTGCACTCTCCGTATTTCTGCATGTTGACTGCAGGGACGACTATAGCGGGGCATAAAGTAATATTGGACCTCAGGCCAGGCTCAGGCTTCCACAATCCGGGCTGCGTTTCGTCCGACATTGAAACTGTGATACAGATGGCATGACGCCACCAAGTACTACTTTGAAGTACCAGAACGCCAACCTTGACGGAAGTGCAGCTTACGTTGCCAGCGTGGAGATGACTTGCACCCTGGAACAATTCCTGATGTTATTAGATTTGCAATCAGTAGTCGAAATACACACCGCCCTTAAGTACAACCAACAGGATGCCAACCGTGTCGCGAGGTCGTTGCAGACACACAAGCGCTCGTGTTGCAAAGTCTTATCTTATCTTATCTTTCAGCGCCTATCTGACATGTTGAGATTGGTGTTCTCGTCCTCGTTGTTTCCCGTCGTCGCGTATGTGAGATGCATTGGGTCTAACCTCTCTTTCTGTCAGCCGTCTCTGGGGCTGTACGAGTCAAGAATACCCACAATCGCTCTCAAATTCCCTCCGCATGTCCACGTGGCCAGTAGATCTAAGCAATCACGACACAAAGCTGGGTATGCTCTCTCTCGCCTGGCAGTAACCACAAACTCACAGGATGAAGGGTGCTTAGATGACTGCACTCAGGAACACGCTTTGAAACGAAGTAAGACATGTCCGCCCGAGTTAGGCCCCATTTTGCGACGAGGTAGGTTGACTATCTGCTCCACTGGGACTGTACTCTCACGCACCTTTCCCGGCTGCAAGACAAAACCGAACCTCCGTCCAAACGAAGCAAGACATGCCCTCCAGATCTTGGGCCGATGCATGGCATAGCTTCACATATCTTCTATCTTGATAATGGTTTTCCCGACTACGAACATGCCTCAAGACTGAAACCGTTTGAAAGAGGCAAAACCTGTCCACCGGGGTTTGGCACTACCACACCTGCAGGTAATGGTATTTTGCGACTTCTGCGGGTTTTGCTGACTTTATTTCTTTCATATGAAGCTGCGACATCACCAAAACGGTACAAAACATGCCCTCCGCGATTCGTGCCGATGTATTCCGCAGTTGGCCCGACCCTCTACGAGCTCGATGAGCATGAATCCACGGAATACGCTGTAAAAGAAAATCTTTCAGTGGAACGGGGCAAAACGTGACCACCTCATCTCGGCCCGGGTATATCGCGAGGTCTGTTGTCCAGTTTGTCTACGTCTTTCTCGCTCATGCAAATTTCCAGGAGATTCAAGCGAAGAGCGTTTCTCTAGAGGCACAACGTGTCCTCCTGACATAAGATACCATACGGGTTCAAGCGAAGATCCCCCTCAGGATGATGAAGACGATCCTGAGAGAGGTGACCCATCCGTTGTACGGGGCAAGACATCACCACCAGATCTTGGTCCTGGAATACGCTTCCGTCCGTACTTGTCATCCTGGCCGTTTTGAAAACCCCTGACAAGATCTGTGTAGTACCCCCGAAAGACCTTTTCATATCACGGGGTCAAACTTGCCCACCGGATCTGGGTGTTTGGGACGATACAGAGACCGTGTTACATTCGTCAGGCGATGCGTATGCTCAAGAAGACGAGTATTTTGTCGTGAAGAAAGAAGAAACCTACGGTCTGCAATTTCCATTTCCGTCTGATGGGCTTCTTATAGGTGTGTACCTCCCTTCTCTCCGAAATATCTATACTTAACGCGGGTGCGCTGCAGAGTTTAAAGAGGCGCACTCTGCGCGAAGTTCCGTAACCTTTCTCGAGCTTGGGATTGATGATACCGAGACGACTGATGGTGCGTCATTACACGCGTCCAATACTGACAATGGGCTCACGATTGCGTCGGAAGATGAGCCTCCTTCTCAACGAAAGAAGTTGTCCATAGAACTGCCAGAGGCCCCAGACAGCATAGGTGATGCCTCTGTTCCTGAAATGCGGTATATGTCCTCTGACCGGACCTTGCGAAACAGAAGAACGAGAGAGAAGCCCTACCGAGCAGCTACAGACTGTCAGGATTGAGGATGATCACGTGCTCATCACTCGTCGTCAAACGCGCCCCGAGCTGCGGGTACAAATCCACTCCGATGACACCCTCCGTGACGACGATGCCGGTGTGGATGAGCTTCGAGTTGTTCAACCAGCCCGGCCAAAATCTCCCATACCCACATCGAAGCTCGTGACTCCACCAGAGTCACCTCGGCTGGACGACGACGATGCGAACTCAGAGAACATTGTGAAAATCGATGGCCTATGGTGAGAAACTCGAGTTTCTAGTCGTTTGTACATCGTCAACTAATCTTTCTCTCCAAGCTACGACCTCAGCGATACTAATGGGTCAATCAGCACGTTGATCGACGTACTCTATCTCAGTGAAACGCACGCCATTGAACATGTCCGCCAGCGTGCCATAAATAGCCTTGAGCAAGGCATCTCATACGAAGGGGGTGCTGCTACGACCTTCCTGCGCCTTGATCAACCACCGGCGGGAAAATTGTAAGCACCTACCTCAACGTTGTATGAAAACGCGGCTCTGACTCGGACCTTACCTCGATTCGGACTGCCGCAGGTACCAACGAAGAACTATCTTCTCGTATTTGCACCACGTTTCGATCTCGACGTACAAACTCGAATCTAGTACAAGAAAAGCGATCTATCAGTGCTTCCAAGGTGCCTCGTGGAACTAGGTTTGGGTTTGCGATGTGCTACTCGTGTAGACTCCGGGACGTCGGAGTTTGGAACAGTGAATATATAGGTTGTGTCCCTCTTGCGGCCACTTCGGTGACTCTCCCCGGCCCTCGACGATGGCTTCCAATGATGACTGGGACCAGTCAATAGAGTCAACGGAGTCCGGTATGTTCATGTTTACACTCAAATCCGTCTCTATGCATACTGATCGGACATACTGAAGACCATACTTCAACGGAAGGTTCCCTCTTTCGAAAAAGCACTCATTTATGGTACGACGACGGGAACATCATCCTTGTCGCCGGAGGCGTGGGCTTTCGCGTATACTCTGGAATTCTCTCCGAACAATCCTCAGACCTCGCTGAGATTCTCGCTGGCATCCCTGAGCATGGCTCGCCAGAATCAACCTTCGACGGATGTCCCGTGGTGTTCCTGCCCGATTCACCTTCCTCCATGCAGCATCTACTGAACGCAATGCACAGCATCAGGTGAGGATAGTGATCACATAGTCGCCTTGCTCTGACGACCTACTCAGATTTCTCCTCGGCAAGACAATTGGCTGCGATGCACTCTGTAGCATCCTTGATCTCAGCTCGAAGTATCACATTTCTCCCATGCGGCACCATGCAATAAAATCTCTCCAGAAGTACTTCCCTCCGAAACTCCACGACTACCTCGATGCAAAGGTTGCACGTCAATCGCTTACAGTAGGAGACGTCTTCTACCTCGCCAACGTCGCTCGCACAGCGGATGTCGGCGTCCTTCTCGTCCCTGTCCTATTTTGCTGCGCCACCCAACAACTTGACACAATTTTTGACGGCGTACCATATCGTCCCTTCAGATCGGGACGCATCGTCTTAAACTCCACCAACCAGCGCGCCATTCTCAAATCCCTTCCCCAACTCTCCCGGCTCGCACGCTCTAGGACTCTTCACTCCATCTTTGTTAGCGAGGCATGCGATTTGACGAATTGCTTGCTGATGAAACGAAGATTGGCGGTTCAAGTCATGGACGAACGGAAGGGGGCCGGCTTTGTGAACCCCCTATCATCGTTCAGCAACTTATTCGAACGGGAGGAGGATCTTATGTGCGGAGACTGTTCGCGAGACTTGACGAACTGCATAGCTGCAGGGAGAGTACACGTCTGGGAGATGCTCCCTGAGATGTTCGGCCTGGGTAGTTGGGAGGGTATCAGGTCGACTGCTGCAGGTGAAGAGGTATGAGTTTGCTGAGTAAGTGAAGTACGGCTTCAACGTCGTGTTTTCCCTCGTGGCATACGCTTTTTTGATTTCCCGCCAGACCAAAGCGTTGAGGGTCTCAAATGTACGATTCATAATTGATATTTGGTAAACACATGGACACCTTCAACGATCAATGGGTATTTCCCTGCCGCTCAACTTTCACCGGGAAGCACCTTCAAAAGCCTCACGACGTCGTCCCATGTCTTGTCCTCGGTCCATGCAATTGTGCGGTCCTCTTTCAGCGTCAATATCTCCCGTATATCACGAGTAGAACTGCCAGCCTCTTCTAATTCCTTCACCTCGCGAGCAATGGTATCAAGCCATGCGCGTGCAACGTCTGCTTGGGCAGGTTCAAGGCTAGGCAGACGTAGAGCCCACAGCGCACGGTCGGTTGCGTGCGTGACGTATCCTCCAGAAACCTGTCAACTGGGGTAGCATTTGAATGAATGAGAGGTACTCACCCAAAGGCCGAAGTTGTTCAGGGGTCCACCGAATATCGTACCGGAGGATTGGAAATCCTGCCTTCAACATGTCCCTGGCCAGAATTCTCACAGGCAGGTGCACCTGTCCCTCACTCAATATCCTCCCCATGAACCTCTCGAACTCCTCTGGAGGTGCACCCTCCGGGATAAGCACCGCCTGATCTTCGTACAACTTAAGAACCCGCTCGACCATCTCCACTTGATAGTACCTCTCCAGGTTCATCTCCACGTCGCTCATGCTCTTTACCGGGTGCGCGATTGCATAGAGGTACCATTCTTCGGTGAGGTCTCCTACGATGATGCTCTTCACGCCTTTTGACTTGAGCGCTGCGGCGAAGGCTCCGGAACGTTGCCATTCCATTGGGTCGGAGGGCATCCAGTCGCCGTCCAAGGTGCCGCGGAAGGTACCGTACTGAGCACCAAACGCGTCAGTCTCGATGGCGTGGGTGATGGCGGTAGTTGATACAAAGTTGGGGTCTCTGAGTTTGGAGAGGACTTCTGGAGAAGACGGATCGAGGTTGAGTGCACGGCAGAAAGCTTGGAACTGTGGGCGGAGTTCCTTGAGTGTCTTTGGAGCAATTCTACCAATTCAACGGCATCAGATGCCAATCTTAGATGCGAGACAAGAATACACGTACATGATCGCGTTTGACTGAAGGAGGGCAGATTGAAACGGTGACGATTCACCCTTGGGAAGACGAGAGACGTGATGCAGCAATTGGTGGACGGAATGGGCGCCTAACGTAAACCGTCAGGTCTGGAAATTTCTGCCAGGCAGAGACACTACGTACCGGCTGAAAGGCCTGAGACTTGAATATTGTTTGGATTACCTACCAAAAGATCATGAGACCATCGACGAGATACTGCAATTCCACACTTACCCCCAAAGGCCTTGATGTTCTCCTTGATCCATAATAAGGCAAGCCATTGGTCCTTGAAACCAAAGTTTCCGTCCACGCGGGGCTCGTCGCATGCAAGGAAACCAAACGCGGACAGTCGGTACCCAATGTTGAGCCATACTTCTGACCGTTCAGCAGAGACATACTGTGCTTGACCGCTGAGGCCATGAAGGGACCCGAACTGTAAGAATCTGTCGTAGAGCGTTACAAGATATTCGAGGACGAGAGGAGTGGGACATACCCGCCATGGATGTAGACTTTGACAGGGAAGTTAGATGTCGAGGTAGCGTGAGGCGGCGAGACAACGTTGACAACCAGACTGAGGGAATGCTATGAGCACGCTGCATCCAGTGAACGGAGATCAAGACGCACGGGTGTTCGGTGGGTTCACCTAATCCGACCTTATCCTCCCAAGGCACTCCTGATATTTTCATGTCAGAATATGGCCCTAGATTTATATTGACAGCGTACCCGCTGCTTGGCCATCGTTTTTTGGTTGTGCACAGTCTGAGAGACGTTTAACACTGATCTTGATCCACTAGTCCCATGGTGAACACTTACATGAACTTTCATAGATGTAGTCTTTGTCCTCATATCTATATGTCTGGGGCAACGGCTCTGGATCTTGAAACCTTACGGGGTTTAAGGCGTAGGGTATCTCTACAAAGTTAGAGTAAGCGCAGATAACTTAGCTGTCGAGAAGCATACACACCGAGGAAGACCTGCGCGCCATTGGCGGCCTTTCCGCCTCTCACTGAGCCGTATTTTGTTTCTACAACTACCCTAGTCGATGAGCTCAAGAGCTCTTCCTGAAGGTGAACGCGAGACATGGTGATAACTGCAAGAGAGCGGTGGGAGATTTCGGAGCTCCGCCTCTGGTCGAAGTGCTTTTATAGTCTCTCACATCACGTGTGAGCAATACTCGGCGTGGCGGCCCCGGAAAATAGTTGCGGTGGTTGCATATTGAAGGGGACGCGCCGAATTGCTCGTCGTCGCCATGTCCGTCCTCGCTGTTGATCGTCGGGTTGGAGGAATCTTATCGAAAGAATCTTATCTTATCATAGTAGTCAGCTATCTCTTCTGTTCTGCTGATCATGACCATGGTTGGGACGAACGCTGTCCCGACGGCGTCGAGCCCGTACGACAGATTCTGAGTCTCCATTGTCGTATCGTTTGACTGTGCAGCCCTCGCGCCGCGTCTCAGCCCCAGCGGCACCAGGTTCTTCGCCACCGGGAACACTCAGGCAAGTACCACTTCGGATACGCAGGAGGATCTACGAACCCCGCTTCAACACTGGGGGGACCTCCTGCTCAATGGAAAGAGTGCACTGTATTCGCCCCGCCACGGGCAAGGACAAGAGGACAAGAAATCGTAAGTCCTCAACCCCGTCTATAGGAGTGAAATTGGTCCAACCAAGGCCCCATCAGGAGAACTGCCTCCGTGAAACCCCCCATAGTCCTGGTGTCAGTCCATCCTATTACAGCGGTATAAATACCACAGCTTTTCTGTCGACCTTCTCCTCTGTCTTTCGCGCTCACTGTGAAAAGATAATTATGAATTCTATTCGTTTGAAGATGTCTACTATACCATTCCGCTCTCTACCTCAACGTTCACCGAGATCTCAATACCGTCCCTCCACAACGAATCCTCCGAAGACTTGTACTTTGACTGTGCACTCCTCCCCGGACTGACTGCGGTGAGGAACGTTGGCGTGGAAGGCGTGACGGGGCTTCTTTCTGTGGCGGGCGATATGGGCGAGACGGGGGGTAGGTGGTCGAGTTCGATCCCGGTAGTTTGTGTGTTAACAGAGGGAAGCGTCCGTACTCGGGGATTGAGGATGAGTCGCGAACCCTGGAGCGGCGTCAGAGAAAGTATATGTGTGAGGGCAATGGATGTGGCGTACAGCATACGAGAGAACGGTGAGAAGCCAGCTGTTATTGTTGTCGTATATCGTTAGTGAGGACATGGAGAAAGGATCAGAGATGACACGTACGTAAAGCATATTCCCGCGAGAGGAGAATGGACCAGCTTGTAGAAAAGTGAGTTTATCAACATGGCAACTGGAAGCAGATGCGTTAGAAGAGGAACATCGAGGTTTCTTGTATCAAAAAAGGTACGCACTGAAGATCAGGGTATAAGCCCATGTTCCGTCACGAACAAATTGTTTCATGACAGGTCGTTTTCCCCAGCCATTCCACATAGCTTCGCCAAATTTGAACAGGGTAAGCGAAAATAGTATAGTCTCGAAGATAAGAGAGACAATCCAGTAGTTGATGAAAATCTTGGGACTGCTGATGACGAAGCAGTCGGCGTTGAAGACGAGTCGTGGCGTGACCACTGTGAGGACGTAGATCATGTATGCTACTTCCCCGAGGAATAAAAGGCCAAGGCCCGTCATCAGTCTGAGGTTGCGGTTGTAGAGTGCGTAAACTAGGGTAGACGATGAGGCATATTGAGCTGTATAGAATTAGGATTGTACACGTACCGCGCGTCATTAAGACAATGTCCACGGTAGAGATGATGAGTTGTAGGATAACGCCTTGAACAATGATCCACCGCCGGCAATCGGGCTCGCTGAAGAACAAGCCGGTGGTCCCATCTGCGTTAATCGCGATCAATGCCCTGTGCGCATGATTGAGCAGTTGCATAGTAGCGAGGTGTAAAAGACCGTTTACAGTTCGAATATCCAGGGGATGTAACGTGCAGCGATGTACATGCCCTTTGCAAAGGTCCACTGTCGCCTAGAATTCATATGAGAGAATATCGCATTACAGTCTCCACACTGTGCGTACCTCCAGATCATTTCTACCTAGATACAAGAAACCAGTTTGATTCACTTCCATACGCAACAACAACATAGGGCTTACCTCATCGCCAAATGTTATCATAATGTCGTAGGTCAAGATAGCAACCGCCGCCACTACGAGAGGTCGGTTAATCAACTAGAAATGAATCACGTCAAGGTGGGACTCACTTTCGCTCCGACTGACATCTCTGGTCTGCGCTATTACTTCCGCTGCGCTCTCGGTGTACACATTCAACGGCATTTAAAGGGCCAGTATGAAAGGGGGAGTGGAGGGATGTGGAGGGGGTTGGACGGTGGTGAAAACGAGGACCTGGGGGCGTGAGCACAGCATACCAGAGATAGTGGACGGAAGGAATGGGGCAAGATATACGGCGGACGAGGAGAAGCATGAATGGGATGGGTTCTTTGGATCGGTTCCTGGGGGCGCCCACAAACTTGATGTTGAAGGTTGTCATTTACAACAGACTCGGATCACTGCCAGTGGATTAACTAAGCAGTGCCAGGGAGTGGTGGACTAAAATACTAACAACGTCCATAATCAATGCAGGTTTGTGATGGCTCCGGTGCCCGGACGAAGTGGAAGCTCGCGGAGGGTTGGGACAAAGCCCAGGTGACGACGTATGTGCGAGTCGATAGAGCAGCGCCGAAAGCTGGAGTACAGAGAAGTCTGTTCGTTGGTGGGAGTGGTCCTTCAGCGTCCCGAGCTCAGCGGAGTGCGCCTTTCCATTGCAAGACAGCACTGGCAGTATCCGAAGATCGTCCATGGACGAGATGGGTATACTCAGAGGCACCGTTAGACAATCTAACATTGTAAAAGACTCAGAGACATAGTCTGCATAAAAAATGAGAACAAGCCAGGTGAGGAATTGACGAAAACTAACCTGCGATGGTTCCTCGTAGTTGGCAGGAAGGAGAGAGATGCGCGCTAATTGACGCTTCCTTCCGGCCTCCCATGTTGGCACCGCACTCTTGCAGATTAAGTATCCAGTATGTCAGCATTTCTCTAGTGCTACCATATGCATGGGTTCAAATCTATCGTGGCTTTGTAAACTTAGACACACACCAGTCGTCTCCACTTCACCGTAAGGCCGGACACACGTCTGGAAACGCCGTTCAGAGATTCTCCCGATTCCCTCCAGCCCGCTTTCCTCCAACTCGTCGTTTCTACAGATACCGACATAACTTCTCCCTGCTCCGTCACTCATCTTGCTCGCGACCCACAACCCATCCACTGTGAAGTTCGGAATCCGTCCCGCACAGCCAGAGAAAGCGATGACAGCGAGTTGATGGGACGACTGTGGAGATTCAATCGGCGGTTTGAAGGGCTTGGGGGGACAGGATCGGAGGTCCCGTGAATGGAGGGGCGTGGACGATGGAAAGCCATCGACGTAAGAGGAGTTGGACGGGATGAAGAAGAGTGTCTGGACGAACGTGGAGTCTAGGAGTGGCACATCCTCAAGGAGCAAGAGCAGCCCTGTATTCCATTCCAGTCTCCTCTCCGGTAAAAGGGTTATCTTGTCTGTCGTCTTGTCGTTTCGGCAACAACAGACTCCGAATGGAACGCGATTGGCATGTCGACTGTCAGAACCAGAGGGATGGCTGGAACGGGCGCGGGTGCGTAACATAATTTGTCATTCTCTCAACATCCTGACTCCAGTTCAAGAGTGATTACTGTGTTTTCAGAAGAAAACAGCCGAACGACTTATGACTGGGATTTCGTTCCTACTTTGTTACGCGATGAGGGTGTGTAAACTGCATTTTATTTTTACCCTTATACTCATTCCAGATCTTCGGCCAGACAATGACACCACCCTCTCCTATGCGACGATGATAATGCTAATCGTGTACAAACGGGCAATTCTCAAGGCTGACATCTCTGATGCGGTACTCCAGCCCATTTTCGTTGGTCTCTAGCAGCCGTGGGATATTTGGCCCCAGTCACGACTTGCAAGAGTTTGGGTAGTCAACTGCACAGGAAACCGCAGACAAAAAACGCCAAAGCCCAACAAAATCATCAGCAGGAACATTTCCTGTCCCCGGTTTTGTAGTCAGCACGATCTGTCCGACCGTGACGGCGTGCGTTCGCTCCTTTGTCGTTAAAGAGCTTGAACACTGCAGGTAAGTGAATGCGGTGTAACTCTATCAGTCAAAGTCATCTCACGTCCTCTTGGCACGTTGACTGGAGGTACTTGGTACCCTCATCGCGATGTTGACGCATGCCCCCCGCGCGCGCAGAGTTTGGGTTTGACGGGGTGGCTGTTGCTGTGTGCTCATTGCGGGTTTCCCCCAGCCTTCTGATATATATATATAGGATCACGTCGGTACCCTTACCTATACCATCCCGCACCTTGGTGACAAGAACATACTCACCTTCAACGAGCCAACCACTCAACGTTTTCTCCATTTAATAAGCCCCCGCCATGTCATTCTCGCACTCTCTCACCTCCACATCACATCTCGACAACCGTCACGCATCCCTCGGCGGTTTCCCCGTCGAGCTCTGGGAACGCGTCATTGACTTCATCGCCGGCGACGTTGCTCTCTCCAAACACCTCCCCCAATGCTCTCTTGCCTGTCATGCCTGGCTTCCACGCTGCCGTCACCACTTCGTCTTGAAGGCAACATTGCGGAGTGTCTCGGACCTCGAGTCCTTCGGGACATTCGTCAGGGCGTCTCCACACCAGCTGAAGAAGACGGTCAGGATCACGTTGGGCCCTGAGGACTACGGAGGGTGGATGGCGGCTGCTCCGTTGATTCTACCCGATCTTCCTAGATTGGAAAAATTGTGCTTTCATGGCGTCGACTTTGGGTCTCAGCATACAGGGTTTCATCAGAGCTACTCGCTGTTACATCCTCGTCAGCTGGCCATCAAGGACTGTCAGTGCAGGGAATGGTCTCAGCTCACACGTCTGATTTCCTTCGCTGAACCTCAAGAAATATGTATCACCACCAACGACTCAAGTCACGGTGACAGCGGCACTGCTTTGCGCGGCTCCTTTGAACTGCGATCACGGAACGTTCGGAAAGTGGAGATGAGGGCGTCTTTGGGCGAACTTGCTATGTGTTCCACGTGGCGTTATTCATCCCCTCTACTCAAAGGCATAGAGCTCTGGCCTGAAAGGTGGTCAGAAAAAGGCTCCGCCGAGGAGGTGCAGATGTGGACTGGCGTGGTAGGGCTATTCGTGAATCCTCGTCACAGTATTCCTGCCTTTGAGGACGTTAGGGTTGGATTCGAGTCACGCCCGAACGTTGCGCTCTTACGAGGTCTGCGATGCACTGCTCTGAGTCTGTTTCTAGCTGACCGCCCTCCTTTCCAGACACCGACACCCACCGCCGCATCCTTGAAATTCACCGATCGGGGATGAACCCGGCCCAAATGTCCCACCAGCTCGCCTGTCTTTCTTCTTTCGACCCACAGCAGGTCAAATTGAAATTTGAAAGCCTCCCCAGTCCAGACGTCATCCATGCTCTCGACCTCTTCCTCTCCGACCCACGGCGCTTCGTCTCTCTTCAGAAACTCAACTTCTGCTTCTCTGGCGTTGCGTACTGCGAACTTCGGCGTGATGGTCCGTGTGTTATCGACCACCTCATCGCTCATTTTCCGAGTTGTGCCAAGAGAGGGATCTGTGCGAGGATATGTGATCCTGATGTTTGTCCATTCCACGAACAGTAAGCCTTTCCCTAATATTCATAGACCGCGAGCGAGCTCATACAGTTTGTTTTTCGAAAGTATCCGTGACTGGGAGTTCGTCGTACTATCTATACCAGCCGCACAATGCCGGTACACCGACCGAGTTGGGGATTTGTTTCGCCGTGGCGGCGTGCCTCCATCAATACGACACCGCGTATGGTCGTACCTGGCGGACAGTGCGAGTGAACGTGTGGACGGCTTATACGCACGCCTGAGACAGACCTGCCTGACGTCTGCTTCCGAGACAGACGCACCCGACCTTACCAGCAAGCAGTCGGAGACTTCAAGTCACTTGCTAGTCAATGTTCTGAAAGCGTACCGGGAAACAGAAATGGACGCTCAGCATGATCTAGGTGCGCACCTTCATCCGTATCGAGTCATCGCATCAACTCATTGTGTCGGAAGGTCTCGTCTCCATTGCCGGTTTCATTCTCACCCAATATTCGATGCAAGGCAATGAGGAAGACGCCTTTTGGGCATTCGCTTCACTGATCAATATCTTAGATCCTCATCGGATTCATGAATACGCTACGCAATTCGCCCAAACCTTGAACATGCAAGATCATGTCCTTGCGAGGAGACTATTCGTTGACCTAGGGGTAACGTCTTTGGACTTGTGCAGTAATTGGATCTCGACACTCTTCATTGGGATTCTACCCATAGACCATTTACTTCTTGTCTGGGATCGCTGTATGTTTGAAGGTAGGGATGCATGTTCTGTCTCGCGAATCTACTGATAAACATTTCCTAGGTGCTGAGGTGGTACTTCGCACGGTCATGGCCATTCTCGGCTCTAGTCAAGTGAGAAGAACCCTTCTTAATGCGAGCTCGGAAGCCGTGACCATGGAAGTCCTAACGAATCCTCCATTGGAAGAGAACGCGCAGGATTTTTTGGCAAAGGTCCGAGAGGTCAAGTTGATTGAGACAATTGGCGACTGTAGGGATTAACTACCACATCTTGAACCCGTCTCCTTGAGATTCAGTTGAGCCGCCCTGAGGGCTAATTCTTGTTATTCCACTGGCTCCGTAGGAATGTCGATAGTTGCAACCATCACTTACAGCAATGTGATTGGCTAGGCGTTGTTTTCTGAATCCCCTGGGTCGGTGCATACATGCATTGCGTTCTTGAAGACTGCCAGTGAAACTCACCGTCGATATGCGGCCATTATTGGCGTCTCATTAAATTGCTTATGACCTGCGTTATCGCTGGGACTTGCGCCAAATAACAGCAAATTTCGCGTCAACAGTTCGAAATTTGTCGCCCGTTTGTTCTCAAGTTCCAACTCACCATCGCTATGAAACTCCCTTTCCTTCCTCCCGAGCTCAAACTGCTCGTCGCTCGCAACTTATCAGAGATTGACGAAGATGCCTCACTACAGTGCCTCTCCTTCGTATCGAGGGAATGGCGCTTCCCAGCTCAAGCGTTCCTCCTGCGAAGAATCTTCATACCAATCATCAGAATGCATTCAGTGCAAGACGAGTTATTCCATTCAAACTCAAGTTTAGCACCGCACATCAACGAAGTGCACATCTATGGGAGGCGTAGCGTTAAAATCCGCTTTCGAATCGATGTCGCGGATCTCGTAGAGCTCACCACTCTCCTTCCAAATCTACGATATCTTGCGCTGTACGGATGTCTGCAGGTCACTGCCGGTGCACAAGCGGCGGCGCAACAACGAAGGAGATTTAATCTCGCACTCACGTCGGCCATAATTGACGGCACTTCGCTCATCACCCTGCTCCACCAGTTTTGTGGTGGGTCAGAGCTCTTGCTCAACTATTTCGCTCTTGGTACGGCGGACAACGGACTAGACTCCAACACTGCAGTAGCTGATCTTCACCCTAAACACTTTCAGTCGGTGAAGAGGCTTTACCTAGGCATACCATGGGGCTTTCGCCTTCACAATGAGTTGATACGTCACCTCCCGTCCACGCTGACCTCTTTGGGCATCATCCTTGACCCCATATTTTCAAAATCGGACCCACGACTGGAAAAGCTTCTGAAGGTCCAGGCGACTCATGTAGTGGATCTTCAAATTGATATTACCGATCAGAACATTTTCCCTCAGACTTTAGAGGGTACGCGGCTGTCCAATTTTTCCCCAGTATATAACTTACTGACGAAAGAACTGTACCATTAGAATATATTGGCGAGCATATCTCCGTCACAGATCATGGATTTGGAGTTCTTCCTTCTTCCTGGCGGGCATGCTCTCTCTTGCACTGCTGCCCCTCCCTTCGCGCCCTCACAATCGCAATCACTGTGGTAAACGAAAAGTCAACGGAACATCCATTGTCCTCCACCATTCTTCACTGGCGATACGCACTCCAATGGGTCGCATCCGCGCCACAGACACTCAGAACCGTACGGATAGGTTTGAATTTCAACACTGAGAGCGTTTACCTCTCAGAAGTGAGCTTCAAGAGCTCTACAATGGACTTTGTGGACTGGGGGACGTGGGACACCGTGTTGTCAGGGTTCAAACAGCTGGAAGAGGTGGTGTTCTTTAGAATGGATCCTCCAGGGGGAAAGTGGCATTGCTATGAGCCCATGCAGTCCCGCAAACGGATACCGAACTGGTTTAGGGAGGAGATGAGGGAGGTTGTCGGGAATCGGTTGTCGGAGGCACGTTGGAAGCTGGTTCGTTTTATTTGCTATTAGAAAGGTACGATGGCCCTACGGTCCTTCTTACTCGTTGCTAACCGCTCAACTGGTCGCAGAAATCCTTTACATCCGCAGGACCGTCACGCGCCGGGTGTTTCTTGGCCAAATCATTTTGTGAAAGAGAGGGAATGATTTCGGAGCGATGTTTTGTGCGACGCGACAAAGACTGGTGTAATATTGTCTATAGTATTGTATGGTACGTCGCTTTATTGTCGATGCACAGTCACTCATCATTTCATCGGTATTGGGGCGTTCTCGTACCAACTGCATACTTAAGGCGCATAGTTAGCTTCGGCTCCCTCCTGAGAGGGAGCGTTACTAGTCTCGAGGACCACGTAGAGGTCTGCGCCAGGACAGACGGGTGTCAGCCTCCCCGATCCGCCCTCCCTCGAGTCCCCTCCCCTATTCCCCCACTCTAACCCTCAACACACCCTCCCAATCGTCCTCTCCCCTGCAAGAACGCGTGTCAGTCGAGACTGCCTGAAAGAACCCGAACGTACCTGAAGAACGAGTGATCCGATGGGCCGTGAGGGTGATATCGTAGCCAATGGAGAGTAAGAGCGACAGGCCTATCGGCAGGCAAGCACTGTAGTGGAGGGTTGAGTGGAAGTGTAAGAGCGACTGATTTATCGGCAGACCAGTGCTGTAGTGGAGTGGTGGTAAGGAAGAGAAAGAGGTTGGAGGAGCCAGAGGGGTTTATGTACCAGCTTTTGCGGCTGACGAGGATGGTTGGACTGAATTGGAATGTCAGCTTGAACCACTTGATGTCCTCGCGTAAAAACCACTCATACTCTTTTTGAGAGAGAATGTAGAAACACGGCTGTATTCGCGAGGCGATCTAGGATTCGAACGAAGAGAGCCGTTCCTGTTGCAGATGGCCATGTGCGTGGATGCCTCGGGAAGGTGTCAGAAAACAAGGCCACTGACAAACGTAACGTTCTATGACCCGGTCTCAAAGGTCTCTGCGTCTCGCTTTTCTGACGAGTTGCTGGGTCTTTTTGCGAAGACGCTGAGCTGTTTGGAGTATCAGTCGAGCATTGGTGCAACGCGAACATCAGGAAATTGACAATTTACTTATGGTACTTTTTCCGTGCTTTTTCCGACTTGTGGTGCTTGTACAAGGATCGAAAGCACCATTAGCACACAAAGTCAATTAGTAGATTATTTGCCGAGAAGGAGCGATAAGGACCGAAAAGCACCGCACAAGCTCGGTCAAGTACCCGCAGTAATTCTCAATACCATGTATATTCACACCGTTCGGGAGCATACAATCCAGTATCTACAAATATCTACAGACTGGAAACCTTGATATTGGTGTACTTAGCCAAAACCACGTCGAGGGGATCGGCAATTTGACACCGTGCGCACCGTGACCGCCACACCAAAGGCAGACTCAGGCCTCGGGCCTACTAGAGGGGAGCACAGCGTAACACAGAGAGAGCGAGGCCGGGTTCAATGGGCTGTGGGCAACACCTTGGAGTCGCAACTGCAATGAGAAAGGAAAGATGTTAATATCCGTGAGATAGATATTACGAGAACACGTCCATACCTCTAAGTCGGCAGACCGAAAAAAACAGTGGCCCTACAACGAGAAAGACTTCACGTCAGCGCCCAATGCTTGATTGTTTGAAGCGATCACATACCGGTAGTTTCTGTTCCATCGAGACACTATCCCCACAGCCCTTCTCCAACCTGGTAATTGCTCTGCCACGGCAGGTATTCAATCCGTCCTAGATTATTCTGTCAATTATACGGTCACCAATCAGAAAAATCAACGCACCTGACGTGGCAGTCAATGCCTTGAATTCCCCACCCCGAAGTCGGCCGGTGTCCACACAGTTGACATTGGAACTTGAAATCCCATACTCAAAGTAAGTCGTTGACTCACCAGCAAAAGCTGACGACAGGTTGCTAGTATAGTCAGCGGCAAGGAGGCAAAGATGTGAGACCGTCCCGACTCTGGTAAAGCCGAGGGAACCACTCCCCGTGTTGCAAGTTCAGGCGGCACGGAAAGGAAGGGGACGAAGGGAACATTGAAGGACGAAAACTTGATGAGTCTCGTTTCCAGAGAGATGATGGTGGTGCGGTAGTAAGGATTTTTTTCACTCGAGAGTCGGCTTTTGAGGCCGTCTGATGGACTAATTGATGCGAGGGAGAGCGTTGAGCGCTGGATGGCTGTCAAGCTCGCCCAAGTGCCTCAAGCTGTGCAAAGCTCGCAAAGTATCGAAAGTCAGGTACGACCGGCAAAAGTTCGCATAAGCCACTGCAAGTAAAATGACGATTTGCTGATGAATTTGGGCCGAATGTTCTGAGGATCACAGCTCGGGAAAGTTTTTGGCCATTGAGGGAGGTAAAATCCTATGGACAGAACATGGGGTGCAAGTTGCTCCAAGTTTTGGGTTGTTTCAATTCCGTGAGCCGTTGCTTGAGAGGTTCAGGAGACCAGATATACGGCTGCCACATGGGCTCGGAATTCCGGGAGCGGGGCGTTGGAGTTGGTTCGCAATGCTTGACTCGAGCGATCTTCGATACGTATCTATTCGACAATTGTTCAAATATATGTATCAGGTATAGGTTCTATCCCAACGTGTAGGCCTTATTTTCAGTAAGTGCATGTGGAACAACGAAGGGAGCAAGCGATGATCATGCGTTGAGCGCCCATGGGCTTTTTGCTTTCTCAACCACCACGTCTCGCGACCTTTTCAATCCTTCCGACGCTTGGACACTCAACAGTACGTCAAGTGTGGCTTTTAAAGCCAACGTTAATAATGTGAGCAAGTCGAGGTATTTGTCGTGTCTGCAACAAATGTTAATGAAGAGTTAGCATTGGCGGGGTCGGAGAAGCAGTCATCTGCCAGTGCCAGTGGCACGATGTCCTGGTTCATTGCCCTTCCTTGATCCTCAGATTCGTGTAAGGACACCGAACTTCCAATTCCCGTCTTCTTCAAGTCTGCGGTTGCACATACCAGATGAAATGAACGCCGTGCCATTGCTGGGTTATAACTGCTGAATTGTGGCTCGGACTTTCTCCCCCTCGCCCATCTCAATGGCTCCCGCGGACTCTACTGGCCAGGATTTACTCCATACCACTTCATCGCAATCGGGTGAGTTTTGAGCCTCGCCAGTCCCAACCACCATGGCCTTACTGTCTATTCCCAGATGCAGATGTTACGCGTCCACGTTCTGAATCGTCCTTGACCTCTTTAAGTCCTCAGACTGCGTTCCAATTCCAGCCGAGTGCCGAAGTCTGGTACAACGATGGGACCATCATCCTCGTCGCGGGGGACACGGGCTTTCGTGTATACGCAGGTATCCTCTCCGAGCAGTCCCCAGTCTTTTCTGAGCTGCTCAGTGAGATACCCGGGCATACACCGCAGAATGCGACTTTTGATGGATCTCCCTTGTTGTGGCTCCCGGACCATCCAAAAGAGATGCAGTACCTGTTGAAAGCTATTCATTGTACCAGGTATGCGTTGTCTTCTGCGTTGGTCCTGCAAGCGGGGGTTGACATGGGTGTAACAGATTTGTGGTGGATCCGGAGCTGGACTTCAATGTGCTCTGCGGTATCCTGCATCTCAGCACGCTATATCGTATTCCCCACCTCCGTCTCCGAGCTATCTTAGCTCTTCAACATTACTTTCCTCCCACTCTCGACGAATGGTTGAACGCAAAGACTTCTCGTCAGAAGCTCTCGGCGAGCGACATCTTCCACCTGGCCAATGTCGCCCGCACCACCGACGCCAGCGCCCTCCTCGTCTCCGTTCTCACCTGGTGCGCGGGGCAGCCGCTTGACCATATTCTTGAAGGAGTCACAGCAGGTCCACGCACCGAAGGACCGCACGTCACTCATTTCGACCAGATCAACCTCCTCGCTGTGCTTCGGGCCCGCCCTCAACTTCACCGACTTGCGTACTCCACTACCCTGCAAGACGTGTTCATCAGTATCTCATGCGTCAAGACGAGATGCCTCTTGATGAAGCGCATCCTTGGGTCCAAACTGATCGAGGGACGGGAGACGGACGGGTTTTTGAATCCGCTCTGGTCTTACCGGCCTTTGTCGACTCTGCATCCGCAGGTTCTGTGCGAGATGTGTCGACGCGAGCTGACGCAAAGTGTGGAGACCGGGTCGAGGTGCGTTTGGGAGAAGCTTCCGGGGATTTTTGGGCTGGAATGCTGGAATGGTCTCGAGACTCCCTCAGTGTAAGTCTGACTTGGTTGTGCCCATCCGTCCCCATCGCTTTCTTTTGCTCGTGTATTTCGTATTTCTGCCTTTAGTCTCTTTACGCTCTTGTTCTCTTGTCTCTAGGTATATTGTTGTCTACATCACACGGTGATTTGCTTTAAGTGAAGCTGCAACGGAGGAGAATGTATCTTAGAACCCGAAGAGAACGAATATGAGTACATCGGTAAAGTTATTTGGTCTACATGTGAGCACGACACCAGGCGAGCAGGGAACCGATGGCAGAAGAAGTACCCCGGTGGGTTAAGAATAATACAGTACATGAAACGACGAATTCGAAAAAGGTATGGTAGGGATGTGTGTAAGGATGTGATGCTGTATGATACACTTGTATGCCGTATGCGTATGCCATTGAGATGATGCACGAAGAAAAAAGAAAAAGCAAACTGGGTACCCTTCCACGCCGAATATTGCGAGAGACAGACCACAGGACAAAACCTATAGTGGTTTCCAGCCCTCCCCAGCCTGCCACTTCAGCCCATCTCGTTCAAACAACCAGGTTCTATCTTTCACCTTGGACAGCTCTCCTGGATCCGCGCCGACCAGCACCTTCGACGCCCGCTTCTCCCTCCCTGAGCTGAGCTGACCCGTGTGGCTCTGACTTCCCCTCATGCTCTTCAGCCTCCCCTCCCAGTTTCTTCGCTCCCTATCCTCACCCTCGCTGACTCCGCTCCCGCTCACCTCGCTACTGTCCAGATCCTCGCGACTGTGATTGAACGGAGACGACGCCAACGGCGCGTCCGCGAGCGTGTCGGGCTCGTCGATGAGGCGTTCCTCGCCCTCTCGCCGCATCCAGTTCCCGTTCCCATGCGGCACAAATCCGCGACGGCTGAACCCTGCTTCGGCTTTGTACCTCGCGGCGTCGAGCTTTGGTTGGGCCTTCATCGTCAGGTTGTTGAACGTCTTCTGCAGACCAGCGATCGGAGACGAGTCACTGAGACTTGCACCTGCACCAACGCCGGTCCCGCGATGATCGCCGTTGTACGGAGGAGAGGAGAGGGAAAGGTGTCGAGAGAGGCTGCTATGCCGGAGGGAGGATCCAGTGGGACGAGAGGGTGATTGAGGCCAGGAAGGTGCGTCACCATCCGTCGGTGTAATCTGAACACTTTCTGGCCGCTTTCGTCGCACGGGAGGTGGCAGGGGTGGAGACTGCTGGTGCATGGACTTGGAGCGGAACAGTCGGGTGTTTGGGGATGGCGGGTTGGAGGCGTCGCTGCTCCAATCTTGCATGGACGTCGCTGGTTTTCGATCTGGATGTGTTGGTGGAGGCTGTGAGATAGTAGTTGATGTGGGCGATTCCGGAGAGAGCTCGGCAGTACGTTTGGGAGGTGAACGAGATGGCGAACGGATGGGCGGTGGCGGCGGTGGCGGCTTGACGCGTTCAGTACTTTGATCTCGTCGGAATGGACTAGAAGTCGGGTAGCGTGGCTTGTGGGTACCGACACCTGCAGTGGCCACTTGGTCCAGCGACCTGACAGAGAGCCGCGGAGACGTCTCGGGACTGAGTTCAGATCGGCGTCGCGGAGGGAGGACGGGTGGGGGTCTCTCCGCCGAGCTGTAACCCGAGCCAGCAGAACCAGATGCAGATGCGCCGCTGCTGATGTCCTTGGTTGGACTGATGCTGCGGTTGCGCTTGGACGGGGAGCTCGTCTTCAAGACCTCCAGTACCCGCTCTTGCTGTAGCTTCTCCTCGGCCTTTTTCAGGCTCGCCGCAATGCGTCCGGCCTGAAGCGACTGTTGTATCAAAACATTCGTCGTTCCCGAAGCGGGGGGTACAAACCCGGACGAGACATGTCGTGGCGGAGGTGGTGGAGCGGGCTTTCGTGGGGGAAGTGGGGGTTGTTTTCCGTCCATAGTGCCAGTCGTCTTGAAGCGCGCGGCCGGAGCTGGAGGCGCTATGGGGAGTGTGTTCATATCATGGGTTGACTTGGATCGATTGAGGAAGGGGTTGGTGGGTTTCGGAGCGATGGGTGGAGAGGACGATAGGTTTGGCACGTCGACGATGTCTCTCTCTGGAGGTCGGGGTGCAGGAGGATGTCGCTTGTGTGGGAGGGGGACGGGTACCGGTTTCTTCCCGTCTTGTGCAGGGTGATGGGGAGGCGGGGGCGGCAGCTTGTTTGTTTTCGAGTGTGGGGGGTCGTCGGTGGGATGACCTGCAAAGATAATAGATAATTAGCATAGGCCATCACGGAAATAAGCCCGAGCGAGACGGGGGGATGCGTGATCCAAAATATGAAGGAATCAGGCGGAGAAACGGGTGAGGGGATGATCAAGGAACGAGAAATGGTGGCGGCAAGAAAAAGAGAATGCAAGAGGGAGGGCACATGACCCGATATGACGGAATGTAGGTCCAAAGGACGATGAAAGAGAGACTCACATTGAACAAAGACCAAACTGCCATCCAAGCCCTTTCCGGCTGCAACATGGGTGATGAGGCGCATCACGGCGAAGAATTGGCCGGCGGAAAGGGCGTCGTGATTGGGGCTTATGGTCTTGAGGATGGCATCGAGGTCAGCGACTGGAACGGCGCTGTACCTTCCTCGCAACCATGCGCGGGCCTCTCTGGTTGTGACTGTTGCGTGGTCATACTTTGAGTCGTCGTCCGGATAAGGATGGGGCAGGAGGTCGGAAAAGGAGGAGGTGAAGTAGTCGTATTCGGAGTCGTTGAGCGCGGATACATGCAGCGTAAGAGATCGAGAGCTCGTCGTCGACGGCGGGGGCGGCATCACCGCTGAAAGGGCTGTCGGGGACGTCGAGGAAGAGGACGAAGAGGGAGAGTTGGTCGGCAGCCGGCACAGTCGCAGAAACGAGGCGGCGCGTCTCTTGGCGGCGCTGACAAATTCTCATTGACAAACTCCCTGGACCCACTTCTACCGTCTCAATTTCTCAGGGGGTCATCTTAGTATTTTATTCCAGCTAATGTCTAGTTCAAAAACGAAGAGAAATGAAGAAGAAACAGCTCCCATCGACGCCGACGATCAACGGGCGCCTAATAGATAAGATAACGATGCTTAAATGGAATCTCTCCAGTTAGAGTCTTCCTTCACCGACATCTTCAACAACCCCCGACGCCTTCGCCACGTCGTCCGCGCATGGAGGCCCCGACAATCCCGCTCGTCATGGCGACACACGAGACACCGACGATGTACATGCCCGTCGTCCCCCTCCCGACTCCCGCCCCTTCGCCTGAACCCTCGACTCCTCCCCCGCTCCAGTCTATCAACGTTCTCTCCTCGCCGTCCTACTATCACCAACCCTGCGACTTTTCATTACTCTCACCGCAACACAGACGGCAGTTTCTTTCTTCTATCATCGCCCAATGCGCACCGAACGAACTCGCCTTCATCTACTCAACTGTGGCGAACCTCCTCCGCCGCGACTTCCTTCGCGATCTCCCCCCAGAACTCGCCGTGTACGTCCTTGGATTCATCGACGACCCGAGGACACTATGTCGCGCCGCATGCGTCAGCAAGTACTGGTCACAGCTCGTCGAGGACGAATGGCCATGGAGGTCTCTCTGCCAGAGCCATGGCTTCGAGTTGCCCACTGCCGGCTACAAGAGACATTTCAGGATGGAGTACATCACTCGTGAGTCTTACATTCTCTCTCTTGCTGTCGATATACTTACATCTTCCAGTGTCTAACTGGCGAACAAACGGCACCCTCCTCCGCGCACACCGTGTCCCTCTGATCTCCATCATGAACCCACCGCCAACCGTCGACAACCTCCTCAATCTCACCGGATCGCCTCCACCTCCGCGAGATCCCTCAACCTCATCAGCTATCCCAACGTCCCTCGCTCTCGACAACGACTGGGTCGTCGTCGGTCTCGCCAACAGCAGGATCCACGTCTTCAACGCAAAGACAGGCGTTCTCGGCAGGACACTGGTGGGGCACAGCAACGGTGTGTGGGCCGTATCGCTGGTCAAGGGCTCGGGCGAGTTCACCCCTGCCTGCGCGGAAGACGAGGTCAGGAGGGACATCGACGCCACAGACAGCGCTACAGACGAACCTAGCAACCGTCTACACAAGTCCCTCCGTCGCGCTCTGGGATTGGACTCGCCAAGTCAGTACGACCCAGAGAACGCGGAATACCCCGGTCTTCCTAGCGACCCAGCAGGCTCTTCTCTTGGCTGGGGCCAGCCCAGCTCACTCATTGTCTCTGGCGGTTGCGACAAGGAGCTCCGTGTCTGGGACGTGAAGTCTGGGTACTGCATTTACGTCCTCCGCGGACACGTCTCCACCATTCGCTGCCTCAAGGTTCTGCACCGCCGTCCGATCGCCGTCTCTGGCTCCAGGGACTGTACCGTCCGCGTGTGGGACGTACAGAGGGGGAAGCTGTTGAGAGTATTGGAGGGCCACGACAGCAGCGTGAGGAGTTTGGACGTGTGCGGTAACAGGGTCGTCAGCGCCAGCTACGACACCACATGTAGACTCTGGGACGTCGATACGGGCGAGTGTCTGCACGTCCTCAGAGGCCACTACCACCAGGTCTACAGCGTGGCGTTCGACGGTGTCCGGATTGCCAGTGGTGGCATGGACACGACGGTTCGCGTCTGGGACGCAGAGACTGGGTAAGCACACTCCGTCCACACCGAAATGTCTACTGACATTCCGTTTCAGTGTATGTCTCGCACTCCTGCAGGGCCACACCGCTCTCGTCACTCTCCTCCAACTCACTCCCACCGTCCTCGTCACAGGCGGATCCGACGGCCGCGTCATCACGTTCTCCCTCACACATCGCACCTCCTCTCCCGTCCCAGACTCGGACGCCGCGTCCCTCGTCCCGCCTTCCACCTCCCAGCCATCCTTCTCCGTCATCCAGAAACTCGCCGCGCACGATTCCACGGTCACCTCCCTGCAGCTCGACGACCGATTCCTCGTCACCGCCGGCAACGACGGTCGTGTCCGGCTCTTCTCGTTCGATCAGGCGTCAGGCAAGTGCGAGTACGTGCGGGAGCTGAGTGAGCCGAGCGAGAGTGTATGGAAGGTTGGGTTTGTCAGAGGTTGTTGTGCAGTCATGTGCAAGAGGGCGGGCAAGACGGTCATGGAGCTGTGGCGGTTCAGGCCGAAGGGGTATTGACGGGGGTGGTGATTCTGTATTGTATTCACTTATGTACTACGAGACATTCTATGGATTTTCTTAACCTCTCAGAAGCATGGCGTAGCTCATGGAACTCATTCATGTTTGCCTCAACATGCTGTGTCCCAAATTATTGAAGCGACGAGCGTCTACTATTATTCCAGTGACGCTGTATACCTGAACTATTGCACCACGACCACGACCTGCCCGCAACAACCCCTGCCATCCAGAGACCGCACGAGTTGCTAATCACGTTGTTCGGGCCTCACCGCGATTCTCGTTGGCTCAAACTGGTGTCTCACCACTGGTTTGTTGCAATTCGCATACGAGGACTTGGCACCACCACCACACCACCAGCCTAGACCTAAATTCCATACCTGTTGGCTCGCACTCCGTTCACAGAATTGTGCAACGCGACCCACTTTGTGTCACTTTGACACCTCTTCACTCCTTTGTGAGTACCTTTCCCACTGTATGTCTTGACATGTGGGATATTCTCGGGAGCATGGCTCATACGGCAGTATGTATAGGACATCCCAACGCATTCATGAACCTCAGATCACCTTTCAAATCTCTCCGCGCCTGGGTCAAATCCATCTTTCTCAACTCCACTGAGCTCCCGGGGCATTGGGGCTCAATGTTGGTGCCGTACCCATCCCGCATGCCAGTCCAGGACTATGCCAACATGCTTCTGAGATTCGTCGAGGGGTGTAAGGACCCAGTCACCGCGCAAGCCCTCTTTCCTGTTTGTGCCCTCCATCACTTGAAGAACCTCTCTGTGGCTGAGCACGAGTATCTCGCAGTCGAGTTCTCTGTCAGGGACGCGACTGTGACGATGAAGAGGAAGGGAGGGAAGTGGCTCAGAGACAAGAAGAATGGTGGGTGGGGTGGCAGAGTACCAAAGACATGGTACATGGTTTTCGAGCGAACCATCTCCTCACCCAACGACCCCAAGGCCGCTCTCCGTTCTATGTCCAGTCACGAAACATACCCCCTCCATATTCAGCGTATCTTGGACGATATCAATGCCAATGCCCGTGAAACTGGCAAGGTTGTCGACGATGACACCAGCCCACCGCTCCCTTCTGCTAGTCCTTCCACCTCCTCACTTGCTTCTACGTCTGTCTCCTCCCTGTCGTCCTCCTCCCCCTCATCAGGTCCCTCGTCATCCTCCTTATCACCATCCTCTTGGGCAATCGATCAAGTCTACTTTCTCGAGGAGCTGCCAACTGAAAATGTCCAGACGGTCGCCTCCGTGACATTGCCCCCACAGTCCGAGCTCACTCTCCTCCGTCTCGCGTTTATTGCAGCGCATCTCCATACATTTGAACCTGTCTACTCTCTCCTCTTCCATCAATGCTATTGGTACCCTGCCCTCCTAGCCTTATTCTCCTCGAGACGCCCGTCCTCGGTATCTTCCGGAGGTGGCATCAGAAGCGTCCCGATCGGGAAGCGCGCACCCGAATAAGGCAACGGCTTCGAAAAAAAAGATGACGTAAGCTAACCCGGCCACCTCCCACCCCGACGTCATCGTCCCGCCACCCTCTGTGCCACTGCACTCGCCCACTGGCCACCCCCCGCCCACCTGCGCCCACCTCTCAGCCACCCCCGCCGGCCATCTCAGCCACCCCCGCCGGTCAACCCAGCCACTCAGCCACCCCAACCGGCCACCCTCCAGCCACCTGTCCCCCACCTCCGCCGTCTGTACCGGCCACCTCCAGCCACCCTCGCTCATCTGGCCGCCCACCCACCCACTCCCATTGGCCACCCCCACCCACCTCCGCCACCCGCCTCTGCCACACGTCCCGCCACCTTCCATTCCTTCCGGACACTCCGCCGACCACCTCCAGCCACCCGCCCTCTACAGACAGCCTCCCATCATCGCACCACCCGCCCTCGGCTCCCCGCCACCACTCCCCCCGCGCTTTGAAGACGCCCCCGCCAGCATACACCTACCCCCCGCCCTACATTCCCGCCGTTAACAGCCTTCCCCCGATATGGCCAGTATTCCCACGGTGCGCTAATCTCAGCCACGTCGGCAATTTCCAACGTCAACCATCGCCCACCCACCCACCTCTTATTTTCGTCCGCGCATTGGCTGAATGCTTGCACACAGCCATGCGCCAGCCGCAGCCAACTCTCCATAACGTCTCTCTAATCCCTCCGGAAGACTAGGAGTTCCCGTAATGTTAAGATAGGAGCTAAGGTGCGTGGACCGAACGGTCTTTTCAATCCGACATTCTAACACAAATTACAGGGTTCAGATGTTTGTCCTCCCTACCCGTGCCGTTACGAGAATACGAGAGTTGTTCTCTCGAGGAACAACATCGTCCTGGTGTGTACCCTGTCACGCCAGATGACCCATTTCGAAAGACCTAACCCCTCAGTCCCCTACAAGCAGCGCCCTTCTGAGGTCTCTATATCCCCTCAAATTGCTCGCATTTCTCGCCCAGACATCATTTGAGTTGAGTGTCGTCACTCAACGCAGATGTTGAGCATTCTTCGCTGGCAACAGTATCGTCTCAACTCGAGTGTCATCACTCTAGTTGTGGCCCCTGTATTTTGATGGCCTAGGAGGCCGTCGCCTTTTTCCATTCGCACCGCGTGCATATACGTGGACCCGCAACCGCTACATGTAGACTTAAATATCGGATTTGCCACCCTCCGAAATTTAAGAGTCGTTCTCCCTCGATCGTACGTCAATATCCCCTACGGCGAGCCTCTCACCCCACCTCACTCGCGATGTACCCGCTCCCCTAGTATCCTGAGACCCCATCACCGTATCTCATTGACGGACCTCTCGCATATATGCGCCTTCGTAGCCTTGCTACCCTACGATAACCAGTGCTACCTTCCCTCGACGCTACGCTGACACCTTGCCCGCCAATACGAAGTTCACGCTGCCGGAAGGTGCAAAATTGCTGGGGCAACGAGCCACAGTGCGTTACGCCAGACACCCTTTCGCACGGTCAACATAGTAATGTTACTAATTGGTCAAGTCAAGACACGACGTCGTCCGTTCGTGGAGGAACAAGAAGGACCTGGTTCGTATTTCATCGCGCCAACTGTGGAATCCGTCACGTCCTCATCTGATTGATCGATTGCCAGACCGCTCAACGCACATTGTTTCACCTGGTTTTCGAGTGCAACGTGTTGGGCATGTACGCACCTTGACTTGAGTGTCAGCTGTGTCCCCACGATATCCAGTTGGCGACAGACCTCCCTTAACTTGAGTGTTGTCACCCAAGTTCTCACGGTGTACCTCTCCCTATTCTACGCACCCCATGCGCACCCATGCGCCCTTAACCCCCACATTTGGCCTTTGCGACCCTCTTGTCCCAAACGCGATAACAGGAATTCCCGGTGCCAACACTATAGCAGTCCATTTCCCGGAGCCACTGTGACAACCAGGGTTGACCACACTCCTTCTCAGCCGACGATGTCCTTTTTCCGCCTAATAACCTCTTCCACCTTCTGGACGGAGATCCTGAACCTTGCAACAACGCGTAGTTTATATCACCACTCGAATATATCTTTTTTCAGCCACTTCAACCGCTAATTGCTCGCCCTCGTGTATGATCTCGCCGACTTAATCGTCGCCGCATCTCCCACGTAACCTAATCTGGGGATTTGGCGATCTCCCGAGCATCCGTCCGTTTCTCATCAACAGATCTCGCTGCGACAGTGGGGCACAGCACATAATAGGTATTCTGCGGTATGAGAGGATAGGGAGCACGACGATTAGCGACCAAGAAGGTCATGCCTTCCGTGTCTGCATCGGACCTCCAACAATCTTCTCCGACTGTCAAGAACTTAGGAGCTGGGAATACCACCCTACCTTTCTACTCTCATGCATAAAGTCATGAACTTGGACGTCTGGGCCCATCAACGGCTACCTTGGCTCGTCTCGCATCCGCGCTCGGCCATGTTGTCAACCGGGCACAGGCTCCTCACAGTATCCAGTTGACGACAACGATTCGACGTACCGCGGCACTTTCCAACATCCTCACACCCGTCCTTCGAGGTGTGAGGCGATATGCCCACGGTTAGCGTTTTCCCACGCGGGTCCTGTTAACCTATTCTTGTAGCTCCGTTCGCGTCCCAACAGCTGTCTCATTGCTGTCGCTAGGTTAGGGAGGTAGTACTCAACTGAGCGCACCGGCCGAAGGTCGGGGCGCGATGAAAGTGTGCTGTGAAGCGAAAAACCGGAAACGGCTGGGGGACCATCCCCAGTCAGACCGTTTCGCTTTTATACAGCTCATCAGTCCGGTTCTTTGGTCTTGGCGAACATGCATCATGCTCAGTCAGCCATGACTCATATCCCGATTACTCGGAATACCGATCCCGACCGGGATCGGAGCATGACTCATCCTGCAGCCGACGTTCCAGACCAAAGGCCTGGACTGATGACGTCACCGTCTGACTAAGTGGTCTAGACTCGTGACGTCACACCATGTGATGCCCACGTGCCGGGCCCAGGCCCAACCCACGTGACCTATCACGTGAACAGATCACGTGACCACCTTCGCACCTGACTTAGGAGTTAGGGCTTAGGTGTTCGGTTTGGGGTTGGGGTTCCGGGTTAGGCTGATGTGAGATTTCGTCAGCAACTCTTTCGAATCTGTTTATAAGAAAGAGAGGCAGATACTTACGTTAGGGTTCGGGTTGGGGTCCGGGGCCTGCCTGGCTCCAGAACGACCACGGTTAATACCGTCTGCAGAGTTATCAGCTAACGAAGTACCTACAAGATGAGGGTTTGCATTGTTTTGCGAAAGAGGTTTCCAGATTTCCCATTGAACGGTATTTCCCGTTGAGTTCCTTTATGCGGTGTACATATCCTGCTATTATTTCGTACGCATTCAGCTTACCTGGTTCGTCCAACAGCGCCTCGCCCGCAGGTTCAGCTCTAAAACCGTCGGCATTAACCGGTAGCTCCCGGTCAGTTCCTGGCAAGGCCGACCAACCTTGTAACCGTGAGGCCCAACTAATCAATCGTACGTACGTTTTATAAGGATAGAGACCGTTTACCATGCCGGTCCTCGTTGTTCACCCGAACAACGGTACATCTGGAGAAGGCGAGCGACGATGAATGTTTTCCCGGTGCTCCGTTATGTAACGTTCATGCGCACCTTGTATCTCATCGTCCCGAACATGCCCTAGCCCTGGGACTAACCCAGCTTGATCCGGATCGTGGTCATCACGATCTGCTAAGACTACCTCGTCTAACCTTTCGAACACCGATCTTTTCCAAAGACTTGTAAAGTCAAACATGTTTCGAGTTCTCTTTTTCGAAACAAGTATGGAAGCGTCGATTATACTGATTTTCCGGAGATCCGGGACCTCAATTGGCCCGTCCGACGTGAGTACCTGGGTCATATGACCGGGCAGGACTTATACTGTTATAACGGATTTATATGATAATATGCATACATGAATTTCATGTGGGTTTTTTGACAATCCATATCATATACACTAATACATGATCTGTGCACAATTTGAGCTTGGTCCGTGGTGCCGTTCTTCCAATATTTGAGGAAGAAGTTGTGTGTCTGGCGCTTATTTAAGCGAGTAGGCGCCCAAGCTCACCAGGAAGCATGCTCTTCAAAGTGAAATCCTGTATGCAACTAGCATAGCCAATGACTCTAGACCATAAACCATATGATTCCTTGGCAGGAAAGCCTTCATAAATTGTTGTAGATTTACATCTCCTTTTTCTATCCAGCATAACTGTTTGAGCTCATCAAATGTTGGCAACACTCCCAGTTGCGAACCCAAGCACGGAATTCTTTGGGGCTTTGCCAAGAGACCAACTGAGCATGGGTCTTTAGGGTGCCCAAAGGATTTTTGCTCAAACCCTGGCATTCAGGCTGTGTGCTCTATCAATAGGGCGTCTAATTACCGTAAAGAGATATGGACCACAGCTAGACGCCAAAACATCGGTATCATCCGGATGGCATTGGTACACTCCCAGTTGCGAACCCAAGCACGGAATTCTTTGGGGCTTTGCCAAGAGACCAACTGAGCATGGGTCTTTAGGGTGCCCAAAGGATTTTTGCTCAAACCCTGGCATTCAGGCT
Source organism: Cristinia sonorae (assembly GCA_021029105.1). Classification (NCBI taxonomy): domain Eukaryota; kingdom Fungi; phylum Basidiomycota; class Agaricomycetes; order Agaricales; family Stephanosporaceae; genus Cristinia; species Cristinia sonorae. The sequence goes on along the minus strand of JAEVFJ010000038.1, from coordinate 40,972 downwards.
GTGTGCTCTATCAATAGGGCGTCTAATTACCGTAAAGAGATATGGACCACAGCTAGACGCCAAAACATCGGTATCATCCGGATGGCATTGGTACACTCCCAGTTGCGAACCCAAGCACGGAATTCTTTGCGGCTTTGCCAAGAGACCAACTGAGCATGGGTCTTTAGGGTGCCCAAAGGATTTTTGCTCAAACCCTGGCATTCAGGCTGTGTGCTCTATCAATAGGGCGTCTAATTACCGTAAAGAGATATGGACCACAGCTAGACGCCAAAACATCGGTATCATCCGGATGGCATTGGTACACTCCCAGTTGCGAACCCAAGCACGGAATTCTTTGGGCTTTGCCAAGAGACCAACTGAGCATGGGTCTTTAGGGTGCCCAAAGGATTTTTGCTCAAACCCTGGCATTCAGGCTGTGTGCTCTATCAATAGGGCGTCTAATTACCGTAAAGAGATATGGATCACAGCTAGACGCCAAAACATTGGTATCATCCGGATGGCATTCACTGCGGAAAGCACAAAACACTTATTCCGCACAGGATTGACGCAGGATTGGGCGCTATCCAGATAATATGACGCGCAGGATCTTTGCTTCGGTGCGTATCCTCCCTTTATCCTGACTTCACGAACAGATGGTCTGTTCACCGTCTATCCTGATACTCCACCCATCTTGTGCTGAAACAACAGCAATCCATCACTCAACATGCTATCCTGTTCAAGATATGATATCCGAACCTCATCTCGTCCTCCTCTCCTTTCTTTTTCACCACCACCATGTCCTAAGACTTCGCCGCCATCTCTGTTTTTCTTTCTTACGGGCCTCCCTGTTCAGATGTTGTTGTAAACCACCTCGTTATTGGCCTTCGCTTGTCAGGAAAGTGGTTCTGCTCAATCCATGCGATTTGTGGGGCAAAAACTGGTTCCCCAGCGACCTGGTAAGTCTTTTTTCCTTCGGACGTACTCAAGAATTGGGGGACAGTGACAAAATCCCGCACCATCTTAGGGAGGTGGATTAGGTTAGCCGAAGCAATGGCTTGGTGCGAATGTTTTGCTGGACATATTGAGACATGGGCTAAATGGCTGATAATCAGACACCCCGCCGTAGACATGGTCGCTCTCCGAGAGTGGTCTCAACGCGACTGTTATCCATTACAGGTTATTGGATCCAGCACTTCTTTCTGACGAGGTCAGCGCCCCCAATGAGGACCTGAAATATATGCAAAGGCCTACTGTAAGCTGCATACACACACTCACATCACTCTCCACTCATGGTATGACACATATACCCAGGTAATATTGATCTAACCTTTGACCTAACCTCTTTATTTGGTCAGTGCGCAACCTTATCATGCTGAGTCCGTAAACTCGAACAACGGTACTGCTGAAACAAAGTGAGTCTTCTTAGGAGATTATCTCCAAGTTTGGTGAGGGCAATGACAGAGTTTCCCCGAGAACCAGATTTTGTGGTCGGGGTTACATATCAGAGCTCGGAGCGGAAGCGTTACGACGGATATTAGATGTGATGGCAATGTTGATTGGAAGGCACATCCCTTGAAGTTGAAGGTGAGGAGGATTCATCAAATTGGACGTATGTGTGTGGTGTGGAATCGTCATATTAGGCTGATAGCGACTACCTCCAGGTACCACTGTGTCGTGCAACGATTCCTGGAGAAAGCACTCCTCAAAGGCCCACCGTGTCTCGGCTGGCACGTAGGAGAAGTCTTTGGGCAGGTAACTGGCGCGTCCATCACAATGTTGGCGTTCCTGAAGGTGGTGGCCCATCGGAAGCAGTTCAAGTTCACAGCCGCCTTAGGGTTGTTGAGAGGACATTTGAGGGGAAGATGTAGCCCGACGCGGAGCAGGTTCAGCAGCGGATGAAAGGAGGGGAGGGGAAGAAGGGGGGTTCGCGAACAATTGTGAGGAATATTATTTTGGGTTCGATCATGCAGTGAAAATCCCAACTGAATTTCTCCTAATCTGGTGTATATTACACACAGGATTGGGATACATCCTGAGCAAGATCGGCACTGTATGATACCAAATCCTGAGCCAACATCCAGCAATGGATGCTCACGTATCCAGGGCTGGGAGGTACGGATTTGCGGTAATTACTTACTTTATGCTTCGTCGGAATTGCTGGGAATCCTGCGCATCATATTATCTGGATAGCGCCCGATCCTGCGTCAATCCTGTGCGGAATATTTTGTGCTTTCCGCAGTGATTGGTACACTGTCAGTTGCGAACCCAAGCACAGAATTCTTTGAGAGATTTTAACATGCAACACATCTAGATGTAACATTGTTAGAATGTGTGGTAGGCAGGTGCCACGCAAAACGACGAGCACAACAAAGGTTGAACTCTCATGGCCAAGTACATTCTACCTTGGTAGGGGGTCTTCTAGGGGCACATCCGTACTCGTTCTCCGCCAAAAAAATCGCGTCACGTGGAAAATCACGTGCTTTGTCATCACGCCATTCATCATGATTCATCCTCCGACTTTTGAAATCTCATTGTCAAGTGTCAGAGAGGCCCAGCCACCATGTATTGATTCGTTTTGTATTTGTGTAGCGATCATGGAATTGCGGTGGTCAGTGAGCTGAACTACACCAGTCAGCCACCAGCGGGTTACGCGACAGTCATACGAGCCAATATTATTCCATCTCCTGTATTCGCCCTCTCAGATCTCAGCAACCATGTGGAAGGCTCGTCGGGCATGTTCCATTGCCAAGGTAGAGGGCGATGCCGCTTGTCGGCGCTAGTAGCTTATTTACAAGGTGTGGTAGAAGATAGGTGAAGATATGACCTCAAGCTATCTTGACTTCACTGTGGGAGATACCTAGAAACGCCAAATCAACTGATTAGGTAGGAGAGAACGCACTGTTGTTTAACTCAAAATCTATATTCCTATCTTTTTTCAACTCATGCTCAGAATAATTCTTATAGCACTTTGACATATTCTCAACATCTTCCCCTCTGTCCTGCCAAAACATAGACACCAGCACTTTCAACATCTCTATTACTGTAACTGTCAGGGTCTTAGCAGGGATGGATGTGAGCGGTGACCAAAAATTCCGGAGCGGTGACCTGGGGAGTTGGGTGGAAACTTGTGACCACCGCTGAAATATTGGGGACTGGCGCAGTCGAGACGGTTGGGAAGTAGAAACCCAATCACGAGCATGAGTGTGGGTCTTACAAGGAGATATGCAGTTTTCATATTCATCGTGATATGGCTGCTCTGGTCCAACACCTGTGGTTTGCCTGGCGCTTGGGACTTGTGTATTCATTGTTGTTGGGCTCCTCGCGCCATGATCCAGAATTGAACTCAACGATAGTATAGCAGAATACTTTTTTCACAAATTTCAACACCCAGATGTGTTCCCGACATCCACTGAGGAGATCTACGAGTTCATTCAACTCCTGGCGCTAAAATGCTACAAGACACACTTTGTGTCTCGGGGTGGCTTGAAATGTCCACGGCCTTATACATTATAAGGCAAAATCTTGGGCCCGGAAATGTATAAGGGGGGTCATGTTGCTATGCGTTATGTGTTGTGCATTATTCTGCATAATTATGAGCTTATCAACTTGAACTATATCTGCGATGTCTCCAACACTTTGCCCAAAAGCGGATGAACGTACACACTGGCTACGGTTCTTCGTCTGTAGTCTTAGTGATACCCTGTGTCCAAAATGTGGCGGAGAATCTGCCTCACTGAAACCTTGACTGGAGCCAGTGTCAATGGGCCATGAGTCGGCCGTGGTAGATAAAGCAAGACAGGAACTGTAGACTCCGGGCTTGGCTGCATCAATAGAAGCCTATAGAAGATGAAGGCGTAATCACGAAGAACGTCAATGTTCCTCAGAGGAAAAACCTAAACTCATTGATAAAACAAGAGACAAGTACCGCAAATTGGGAGAACAATTAACCAAAACTCCCGGAATTAAGGAGGATTGTATCTCACTCAAGGTTAAACATGAGTCCTAGGTGGGGGTAATTTTTAGGACGCAGGAATTGAGCGCGCGTAGTAGAACAAACATCCAGATGTGGTTCCATGTTGTCTCTGCTAGCCAAAGCTTCAATGAATCCCCAAACATAATTCCGACTTGAAGCAGGACCCCTGAATATTCTCTGAGAGGATATATCCAAAAACGACCTTATTTTCAGCCTTTCGTACGCAAGATTTTGGCTGTCCGTCGTATGCAGAAATATCAGACCCCGGCATCTTACGAAAAGCGGTGCGAGGATGTGGCGACAAGTCGTCGACGACTACCCCGCATCAGACATCGTACGCACATACAATTGGTCAAAGTCTCTCTACAGGAAATACATACTTACCAAGCATCGGACATGTAACCCTTTGTGGCCAATCCGTAAGCACCTTTGTAGGACATAAGAGCAGTTTTTTCAAAATTTCCGTAAGCATACCCGATATATCCCCACATAGTATATCAGGGATCCTGTTGAAGTTTGAAGCTTGAAGTCCTGCCGTCTAAGCCTTCGCACTACGCGCCTCACCGCTACCGAATTTCCTTGTCAGAATCAATGAACTGACCGTTTCCTTGTTTTTGTTTATGACTGGACAAGGAAACTTCGCACAATGAAAATACAATGAACAATGAAAAATGTGAGAACTAATACATCATACGAAACTGACTTGTGCGACTAGGCCTTGCTTGCTTGATCTTCTTTGCACGAGGCATAACTTGACGGTGGTGGTTGGAATATGGCGAGTCAACCGCCGAACATACACCACCAGCAATTCGAAATTTCTGGCGCCAGAAAGCACGAAGTAAATTTCTAATTTTACTTTGGAGGAAATATCCGAGTTTAAGGAGCCAGAAAAAGCGGGCGATCTGTGCGCGGAAAGTTCGTGTTTTCCGGGGCCAGAAAACACGAACTTTCCGGCAGGGGAAACAGAGAGCGCTCTGGGCCCAGAAATATTATACATTCTTTCCATCTTTCCGTGCCATAAAATTTCAATCAATTCAGTCGAAAATTTCCTCTGCCGGAAAGTACAAAATACTGTAGTGAGCATACTTAAAGCATGTCAGTAATGCGTGACCCCTGGGTCTGACCTTTGACCGCGGGTCTGACCGTTTGACTTGACCTTTGGTCTCAGGTCATGGCGTGATTATCATGTGACTCGCAGCTATGTATCGTTAGCGACTCAAATTTACTATTTAGTGCGACTGACCTCCATCAAAAGTCAAAGGTCAAGAGGTCAAGGTCAGACCTCCGCATCACTGAAGCATGTTATTTCTGGGTCCAGAGCGCTCTCTGTTTCCCCTGCCGGAAAGTTCATGTTTTCTGGCCCCATTTATTTAAGTGGGTGGTCACTGAATATGAGTAGCTTGGGGTTTCACAGTGATGAGCATGCAGCTGTCTTCCACATATCGACCGAAGCAAGGCGCATCTGACAGTCATTTCTGCCAGAAAATGTCACAAGAAAAGAAGAAAGGAAAATGTATTCCTGCGCCGGTCTAGGTTCCTACCACGAAATGCAAGGCGACAAGAACCCACCTGCCACTGTCACTGTGATACTGCAGGGGTGTATATGAATCTGAACAATTGAATTCATAGTTGCTCCCAATTTCCTTTGTTTTTGACAAATAGAGACGAAGGTCACGAGACACTTTCAACATCCGCCAGATACAAAGCCTACCAATCTCTTTGTTTTCGGAATTTTACGGTGGTGTAAAATTTAAAATGAATACAAGTTTGCAAAGTGTTCAGTGACAGGGTTACTGTCCCTCCTTAGGGTACTGGAAGTCGCTGTCTGAGACAAAATCTATTCAACTGTCCAGATACATCATCTCCACATCGCTGTTTCCTTCCTCTCCTCCGATATCTACCTGCTGCGCCATGGCCCATATTCTGTCTGACAGGTCCATGTCCTCCTCCTCTATCTCCTCTTTATCCTCATCTAATACCATGACACTCACCGCCCTTTCCCAAATTTCTTTCTCCGACACTTCTTCTTCAGAAGCATCGCTCCCAGCAACACTACTTGACGGTGGTGGTCCTTCATTGTCGCTTTCCACAACTCCTAACCTTCTCTCCCTTGCACTCTGCTTCATTTTCTGCCACACATCCATATTAATTTGCAGTGTTATGTTGCCAGGAATTGGATCTGAGTTTGTTAACGAGCTCGTGCTTCTGATCGCGAGCAACCCAGCGGCCAATGTTGGGGTCACATCTATTTCCGACGTATGTTTTTTCCTCTATAAGGAAAGATCAGTCTTGAAATCACTTATATTCCCTGGGAGCACGCACCTTAGGCGGAGGAGGTTTTCTCCTACCACGTTGCTTTCCACTTCTTGCCTTTAAAGCCTTCGTGTTTGTGTCAGCCCAACCATATCACAGCAATTTGGATTGCAGAAGTACCTTTTTTGCCCTCAGCCTCTCATCTTTCAGCGCTTGTTTTTTCTTTTCCCTCCCCTGTCTGCTATTCTTTAGCACTCTCTCCAGCGGAATATCGACTGAAGACGACCGCATATCATCCCAAACCCTTTCATCCCTTTCATCAGCCAAATTCTCATTGGCATGACGGTTGGCAGGAGGTTCAGATAGCTTTGCATGGTCTGATGCATCTTGATTCTTCGAGCTCATCCCTCTCTTTCTTCCGGCTATTACAGGAGAGTTCCATGTTGGCGCCGGAATCTGAAATTGTGCCGATGAGAAACATACAATGAATGAATATCGTGACTTACCTACCTCTGAATCCAATATATGTGTGTTCACAGACAATGTTGCACGAACAGGTGAAGCGAGCAGTTCACGCGACGCTGTTGCGACCACGGATAAGGCTGCGGACTGCGGTAACTCTGGGGGCGGACAAAGCGGCGAAGCGGAGGATCCGAATCGTGAAGAAGACAAATCAGACGGATTCCGAGCAGATATGTGATGGGTTTGCAAAGGAGGCGGATGGTCGTGTGGTTGAGCTTGTGAGGAACAGGTAGAGGGAGCCGGTGAATGGTATGAACGGGCAAGGGGCGGGTGAAGTGAAGGCTCGGGGGAAAATTGTGCTTCATAGTTGTTCAATGGTGCGTCTTTTTCAGACGTACCGGATAGAGGAGAAGACAAGGCGGAGTTTCTCCAAGAAGATGGGTGGGCGAAAGGCAAATCAGGCAGGTGGTTTCGCAGAACAGGTGATGAGGGAGCTTGCGAGTGATGGGAGTTAGTGGGAGCTGGACTGGCGGATACAGAGAGAGCTGGATGGTGAGAATGGGATTCGGATGGAGGCGAAACTCCCAGAGTATCCCGAGCCGTACTCCCTTCAGGCGTACCAAAGGGGAAAATATGATTCTCCACAGTCTGGCCACCCAGTGTGTTCTGCTTTCGTTGAGGGGGGTTTCTGAACGACTTTGACCTTCTGGAACGCCTTTCCAGCTGCTTTCGCCTCTCTCCTCTTCTCCACTGCTGTTCCCACTTCTCCTTTCCCATGACCCGCTGGTTCATCAGCCTCCGCATTTCAGCAGTGCTATGCAACCTCTTGGCTTTGTGTCCCCTTGCTCTCTTCTGCTTGGCGCTTTCCAGATCGTGAGGACGGATTCCTTCAATCTTCAGGGCTAAGGGGTTGACCCCCACAGACAGCTTCTCCTCCTGCACCCGCCACATCTGCTTGGTTGTCAGGATACCGTCAGGAAGACACTGCAAGTTTGCAAAGATGTTCTCCAAAGCCGTATTGACAATATGAGCTTGCTCTCTGTCATTCTTGTGGACGACGAATCCTTTATTAATAGGGTAAAAAATAACTCGGTTATGGTTAAATAGAGACAAATATAGAGGATATGCCACGACGGTACGTATAATTATTTTGCCAAACGTCCGCGGAGGGTTGCACGTCAGTTGGCGGAGGTCATGTCCGCCAACGGTCGTACGACCGTTGGCGGACATTGAGTGAGCAACTTCCGCGAACAGACGCACAACCGTTGGCGGAAAATACAATATTAAATTCCGCCAACGGTCGTACAACCGTTGGCGGAAATCGTAAGTCAGAAATCCGCCAACGGTTGTACGTCCGTTGGCGGAAATCGTAGTATTAAAATCCGCCAACCGTCGCACGACCGTTGGCGGAAATCGTAATGTTAATTTCCGCGAACGGTTGTGCGTCCGTTGGCGGACATCGTAATGTCACATATGTCATGTAAAATATTATGCGTCGGACTCTGAACGTTTAGAGAGGAGTGTGAAATGTTATCGGACGAGATCGATGGCGATCTCTGTGACGAGGTTTCTTCAGCCCACCAACGACTATTCGTTCGTGTGCTACCCAGTCCACAAGACACTCTTATTCTCAAAACTTCTACTACTACACAATGTCTCAATCGCGTGCTACCTCTGTGCCCCCCGCCCAGTCAGCCCCGGTGGACCCAGGACCCGCCGTCCGCCGACGCCTTGCCTCCGCCGCCCCCGCTGGACCCAGCGGTGCGGGCGGCGATGTTGGCGAGGATCCGGGTGACCCCATGGATCTGGACGAGGACGACGACGGTGCGCAGGTGTCCGCAGGTGCCGGGGAGAAGGGGAAGGAAAGGGAAGGGGAAGGGGAAGGGGAAGGCACCGGATAAGGGAGGGGAGAAAAAAGGTAAGAAAGGTAAGAAGAGGAGGGAGGACGACGGAGACGGCGGGGCTGGTGAGCGCGCAGGAGGGTCGGGGGAGCAGGGGGAGGACATGGAGGTCGAGGAGGTCGAGCCGGAGCCGAAGAAGAAGCGGGCGGCGGTGGAGAAGTCGGAGAAGGCGAAGGAGAAGGCCAAGGCGGCGCAGGAGGACGAGGACGTCGCGATGGCGTACGAGGGCGGGTCGGACGACGACGAGGGGTCGTCAAAGCCGTCCGGGAAGCGGGTGGGGAAGAAAACGGTGAGTTCTTGCCCGACGCGTTGTTGTGCGAGACGTACTTACCGATGTGTGTCCCTCCGCCAGACGTTGGAGGACGTGATGGCGCACGAGAAGTTCAAGCGGCGGCAGGCGTTGGAGGAGGAGAAGATGAAGACGATGGCGAAGAAGGCGCGCCTGGGGATGGCGAAGTTCCTGCTGACGGACGAGGGTGAGTTCAAGCTCACCATGCAGCGGTTCAACCCGCGGCAGCTGGACCCGGCTGCGACGGCGAGGCTGGTGGAGTCTTTCCGCACGGAGAGCATCGAGCGGTTCGACCCGACCCGCGCCATTGCCATCGTCGTGAACCGGTCGCAGGTGGACCTGGACACGTTGTCGCCGACGTCGTTGGAGAACCCGGACGAGTACCAGATGGTGGGGTGGAGGAAGAGCGAGAAGGGGAGGCCACGTCTGGCGTGCGGGGGGAACCACCGGCTGCAGGCGTTGAAGGTGTACCGGCAGCAGAAGCTGGAGGAGATCGCGGACCTGAAGGCGCAGGCGAAGAAGTTGAAGGACCGGAAGTCCGACCCGGATGGCGCGAAGGAGGAGGTCGGGCAGATCTGCCGGTGGTGAAGGAGTTGGAGGAGGAGGTGAAGGGCGTGCTGCAGTGGCTGGGGGTGTTCTACGACGAGGGTGAGTGGCGGACTTGTCGGGACGCGAGAGAGACTGACCGGTTTTGAGCAGAGGCGGGGGACGAGTCCCTGTGGAAGTTCCTCTCGCAGAACGAGAGGAAGGCGTCGCTCCCGGAGACGGAGATGGAGATGACGGCGAGGATCCTGGAGAGCGTGTTGAACGGGGAGGACGACCAGTGGGAGCGGATGCGGTGGGTGTACGACGAGTGGAAGGACAAGGTGATGGAGCAGACGGGGGACACGACGAACGTGAAGACGCCGCGGGGGATGCTTCAGCGGATGCTGAAGCGTCCGTTCTACGTGGACCCGGCGATGATCCTGGTGCGGTTCACGTACTTCAAGGCGCACTCCATTCTCCGACCGGCGGTGTGGTCGAAGACGCACCAGGAGAACCACCCGACGGTGAGTACCCCGCTGCGAGTTCAAAACCGACGTACTGACCTCATTTCCAGATCCTCTCCACCCTCCTCCGCACGTTTGGGCTTGGACTCCGGTTCATTTGCTCGCCGGCGCCCGTCACCACCCGCGACAAGTCCCGCAAGGTGGTGAAGGTGTTCCGGCGCTGGTTCGGGCAGATGTTGGCCCCCGCCGAGGCGCGGGAGAAGTCGGAGGACCTGGCGGAGGTGGACTTGTTCGTGCAGGACGTCGAGGACCACCTCCGGGACGACGCGAGGAACGTGGGGAAGACGTTCAACCCCGCCCCCGACCCGAACTACGATATATGTTCCAAGGAGGTCCTGGAGGAGATGGAGAGGCTGTGGCTGGAGGCGATGGTGAAGGAGGAGGACGGCGCGTTCAACGTCGTGAAGGAGGGTGCGCACATTGCGTACGTAAGTACATGCAGGAGGTGAGTGCGCTGATGGAGAGGAGGTTGAAGCGGATGTTGGTGCACAGCGAGGAGCAGCAACTGAACCTGCAGGCGCGGTTGTACATCCAGCTGCACCGGTGGTACCAGCTGCGGCTGCCACCGATGACGCGGGCGGGGGTGGAGGAGGCCGAGTACCTCCTGAGGACGAACAAACTGGGGATCGAGGCGGTGAGTGATCCGTTTCTCTCTCTCCAATTTCCGCCAACGGTTGTACGACCGTTGGCGGACCCCTGAGTTATATTTTCCGCCAACGGTTGTGCGTCCGTTGGCGGCTTCTGACTTAACATTTCCGCCAACGGACGCACGACCGTTGGCGGAAAATACAATCTTAATATCCGCCAACGGTTGTACGACCGTTGGCGGAAAATATAACTCAGGGGTCCGCCAACGGTCGTACGACCGTTGGCGGAATCTGGCGTACCACATTCTGTGTTATGGTTACTGACGATTTATTTCAGCTGATGTTCACGATGGATCCCATGATCCTCCACATGGTCGGGGCAAGGACTCCGTCACCGACCCCGTCGGCGTGTTCTCCCTCTCCCTCTGTAACCGTGGCATGGTCAGCACGGTCCAGAAGGCGAACTTGGCGGTACGTGGTTCCTACCCACACTCTGGATTGTTCCATTATTCTGACTCTACTTGTTAAAGATAACTACTGGGATCCTCCGGTCCATCCACTCCGACATCCCCCTCCTCCATCGTGCCGCCTTCATCAACATCCCCCCCGCCCTCAGCTTCTTCTTCTCGAGGTCGGACCGCACGACGTTGAAGGACCGGCTGACCGGGGCGGGCTGGGCGTCGTTTGAGGCGGACGGGACTTTCGTGAGTGCGGTCTTGGAGAACAAGACCAAGGACGTGGTGAAGGCGGAGGTCGAGGCGCTGCGGGCCTTCCTGCTGGGCGTCATGTCGAAGACTTCCGCCTCGCAGAAGAAGACGAAGGGCAAGGGAAGGGGAAAGGGGAAGGGGAAGGAGGAGTTCACTCCCTCCGGACTCGACCCCCAGTTCTCCTCGGACGACGTCGCCGCTCACCCCTCCGTCTGCCTCCTCGTCTCCTCCTGTTCGAGTTTCCTCATGACGAAGACGACGTCCAACAACAAGCGGGACGCGGAGCACCTCGCTCCCTACGTGTACTTCGTGTACCATGCGTGGAAGAACGTCTTCCTCCGGTTCCTCGCCCACGACTTCTGCGTCCGGGCACGCAATGCCGTCCGGGACGAACTCAGCGAGGTCCTGACGGCCTTCAAGTTCGACATGACGGTGAACCTCGCGAAGGAGGGCCAGGCGCAGGTGGCGGCGTTGGAGATGAAACGTGTTTACACGTTCGTCGACGAGCACCCGCTGGCGGCGAAGACCAGGAAGGCGAGCTGCAAGCCGTTCGCCGACGTGGAGGGGAAGTCCGGGGAGGTGGAGGATCCTGCCGACGAGGCGGCGGCTGCACGCGCCGAACGGCTGCGCCCCCTCCTCACGGAGTCACGGCAGAGTTTCAACACGATGCTGTCGAAACTCCGGGCTGTGAACGGCGCAGTCGACATCCACGCGGAGAAGGGGCGGCCCTTCTATTCGTTCGTCGCGGATCCGTTGGAGCAGCTGTTCCGGGTGAGTACGTTTAAATATTTGCTCGTCCAGTCACTCACTGCGTGCCAGGGGGTTGCCATTGGCCTCGCGTTCGAGGACTTCTTGGAGCACGCGGGTCCCGACGAGGTGTTCGTCGCCGACGAGCAGGGACCGTACGCTACGGTCAACATCGCGCGCACAGCCCCTCATCCTCGGTTCCTGTGGACTCGCAAGACCGACGACTCCGCCCCTCCCGCCGTCGCCCCTTCCAACGACATGTCCGCCCCCGCCGCTTCACCCGTTCCCGCCCCCACCCCCGCCCCCGCCCCTTCCGCCGCTGCTGTAGCGGGGCCGTCCAAGCCGACACCTCCGTCACCGCCCGCAGTGACTCCCAACGCACAGGCTGGCCCGTCCAAGCCTTCCGCAAAGGCAACCGCGGCGAGGAAGAAGCGGGCTTCTCCCTCGTCCTCGTCTGGGTCGTCTGAGTCGGAGTCAAGCACCGAGGAGCGTGAAGAGGAAGCCCCCGCCGCGGACAGGCACGAGAGCGGCAACGACTCGCAGGAGAGCGAAGAGAAGGGGGACAGCGAGGACGACGAGATGAAGGAGGACAACGTTGTGGGAGACGACGAGGCCGACGCCGACGAGGACGAGGACGAGGAGGATCCATCTTCTCACTCGAAGTCAAGGCGGCGAAGGTCGAAGAGGCTGAGCAGGGTCAAGTCGTCTCTGCCGCCGTCCGAGGAAGACGAGCCACCAGAGTACTAGGCAGTACTCTTGTCAAGACTCAACATATTAAAGTACTAACATACAGGTGCGCAGCACCCAAGTAAATTCAGACAGACTATCACATACAACTATGACAGGCTGTTTGGGTAACTGAAACAGATTGTTTGAATAACTGAAACAGACTGTTTGAAGATGAAGAATTAGTAGTAGACCTATGACAGGCTGTTCAATTTTACTGTGACAAGAATGTCAAGTTACTATCAACAGACTGCCAGAACTATAGTCAACCAAAGAAATTGTCCTTGCTTAACTTACTGATTCATGATAAACATGTGAGTTGAGGACTTAACTCTCACAGGAACAAGCAGCAAAATAAATGTATTGAATAAAGAAAGAAAGAATTAGTGAAGAGGCCTGTAAATGAAGTATGTAGGATATGGAAGGACATGACATAGAATAATGTGGAAGGCTGCTGTATAGATATGATGTAGATATGATGTCCATGAGCGAGTGGAAAACCAGCAACGACATTAGAAAACTGAATATTAATATCAAGGGTAAGCAACGGCGAATCGATTAAATATCTCGGGAGGGAGTGCAGCGGAATACCCAAAGGAGGTCGGCAATAGCGTCCATGACTTCCTGATCACGAACATTCGCGTCCGGCAATGCTTGAATCCACCACGCAAGGCCGAGGACAACGAGGAAAAGGCCACAAGGGCCGGCTTGCTGGAGTGGTACCCAGGAGGATTCGTCGTCGTCCAGCGAACATCTTGAAAGTGGCCACGTCCTACCGCGCCACTCTGGTTGAAGCTGGATGTACCAGATTCGCCAGCCACTGACGAACGCGGGTAGGCTGGCGACAGATAGCTTTGATGTCTTGTAATGACGAGAATCTCGTTGGCTGAGTTCTCGTGGGCGGCCAGCGGTGCTGATACGATCATTCTATAGATCAACAATTAGTAACGAATGGGCGAATAAGGATCATAAAACATACCGAGTTCAAACCCATGCGTCTCTCAAACTGTACCCATGTCTTGATGAGCTCAAGCCATTCCTTCCACAGCACAACATCTTCCAGGTATGCCAACGCCTTGACGAGCCAGTCTGGGAGACCGGAGGAGTTGACCTGAGTGCGACGAGACGTGTTATCGGGTTGAGTGGGGGCGGGCGTCATGAGACGGGAGTTCGGGTCACGACGAGACGAAGGACCCGTCAGCTGAGGCCTCGGTCCTACTGGTGCAGCAAGCCGGCGAGGTGGCGGCGGAGGGAGTGGAGACGAACGCAGAGGAGACGAGAGCTCCAGCCTTTGCTCCCATGGCCGATACTGAGACGGAGGGGGTGGCATTGCATACGGGGACTGGGGCTCAGTAGCACGCCCCTTCCCTTTGTCTATCTTTGCGATAGGTTCAGCAGAGATATGGCTAAAAGGACAGAACGACGTGAGTTCGAAGTAAACAAATTTGATGGTGAATCACTTACCGGGGATGGCGCTCCCTGGGCTTGATGTAGATACCGTTGAACTGCATCCGTCTCTTCGTAACGCCCCTCCCAAGTGCCGTTCCCAAGATCAGGGTTGCCGTGCTGTCGTCGTGAGACCGAATTTTCTTGGGTGGGGGCTCTTCATTGTCGTCCTCGTTGATGGTGGGTAGGGCAAGGGCTAAACGCCGTTTCAACGGCACAGTGGTTTGTGTACGTTGGTTTTCAACGGCGGTTGCAACTGTAGGAGGGGCAATGGACACGGCTCTTTTGTCACTTGGCCCTGCATGAGGTGTCTGAGGTGTCGGTGCTGAGACGGCGCGAACACCTGGCGGCTTGCCTTTGTTCAAGGGCTCGGAAGCACCACCGGTACCTGGTCCAGCAGCAGATGTGCCCGATGGTGCCGATGCCACGCGAACGCCAGGTGGCCTGCCTTTCTTGAAAGGGCCGGAGGGACGTCCAGAAGGAACAGCACCCCCAGTAGTTGGTCCAAAGGGGGATGTGCCCGGCAGCATTGTGTTGGTGCGAATTCCGGGTGGCCTTCCCTTCCTCACGGATTCGGAAGCGGCATCACTGCCTGAACTAGCAGCAGACACGCCAGACGGCATTGAGGTGGTGCGAATTCCGGGTGGCCTTCCCTTCCTCACGGATTCGGAAGCGGCATCACTGCCTGAACTAGCAGCAGACACGCCAGACGGCATTGAGGTGGTGCGAATTCCGGGTGGCCTTCCCTTCCTCGAGGGCACGGAGCGCTGTCCAGAGCCAGCAGCACCGCCAGTAGTTGACCCAACCGCGAACGCACTAGACGGTACTGGGACGGTGCGTGCTCCTGGTGGATTCTTCTTGGGGGGTGCGGCAGAGGGCTCCGATGGACGACCAGAGGGCGCTGAGGCAGCATGAGCTGCTGCCTGACGGTGAGCTGGTTGCTGCGCGCCAGCGGAACCGTCAGTACGACGACGCTTCGATGGACCAGGGCGGGATGAGGAAGATACACGTTTATTGGCATTCGTGCCATGTGCCAGTTGGTCGTCATCGTTGTCATCTTCGTCGTCGTCGTTGTCATCTTCGTCGTCGTCGTCATCGTCCTCTTCCTCCTCCTCAGCCACCGGGTCAGGTCCAACAACGTCGTCTCCAGGCAGGAACGACCAATGATCACATTCTGCTTGCGCTATGAGGTTGCTCAAACGTAAGTCATACGTGCCACTGATTATCAGGCAAAAACACTGACAAAATGCAGTCCTCGCCCACTGCCTGTACTCTCCGTGGACTTCATTGTCGAAATCATTGTACGACTCAGCCCACGTCAGCCCTTTCTTGAGAGATGTACCGTGATGAAGACTGTGATACGTGAGTCAGCGTCGGGTGTTGAGGACATAGAATCCGATAAATGAACTTACGAGAAGGTTGTTAAGCCTGCTTTTGTCGGATTGATACCTGCGCAGAAGATGGAGGTCTTGAAACCAGTGAGTTTCTCGATCTCGAGGACAACGTGATTGAGTGTTGGAACGAGCTTGTCAACAGCGCTAAAACGTGAATCTGGTAAGTTGACGCGCATGACGATCGAGATCAATATGTGATCAACAGCTACTCACCTCTGCCGCTTCCGTAGTCGGCGAAGGCGTTTTGACTCCTCGTCGTCCTCATCGTCCTCAAGGTCTTCAGGGTCAAGGTCGCCATCCACGATTTGCTTTACCAACTCCTTCACCTCGTCGGACTCAGCTTCGTATCGCTGCTTAGCCCATCGATTAGAGAAGGCGACCTGGGGCAGCGTTTTTACTCCAGACTTGCGCGACTTGACGTACTTGCGATAAGCCTTCTTGAGGATAGGCTTGAGCTCCGTCTTATACAGCGCGAGGTACGTCTGTCCAAGTTGCTTCTTGCGCGTTCTTGACGTGAGATTGAGTAAACCCTTTGTGTTGTTGCCAGAAGTCGATCCGCGTGAATGGTTATGAAGCCAATAGTATACTTGCTGTGGTGAAGAGTCAGTAAGGGTATGTTGAATTTTCGTCAGAATAAACGTGGATCACTCACGCTTCTGCGCCGCTTGATTGCAAGCTGCCGCGCAACCTCCTCGTTCTCGCCAGCAGCCTCACGTTCCTTCTCAGTGGGCTCAGGTGAAGGAAACAAGGCGAAAAAGCTGGCGTATGTGCGCTTCCAGAACGCAGGGTCACGTTTCTTTGGAGGGAGTTGGGAGTACGCGATGTAGAGAGGAAGCGAGCCGAGGAGCCAATTCAGCTCCTCCGTCGTCGTCCAGCGTGGCTGTCCCATTGAGTCAATGGAAACGGAGGAGAAAGCCCAAAGGTGCACGGAGAGTTGGTGTGCTGGAAGATAGTGTGACAAGCGTGAATAGGTGAGTCTGGTCTTGCCGAGTCGGCTGGCAATGAAATTCCGCTGACCCTCGCTGTTTGCACATCAAGTTGCGTACAAATAACCACCCTTCTCCCGTCTTCTACCCAGATATCGTCCCATTTGTATTTTCTGTGTTCCCTCCCCCCCGTTATGTCCCGCTCGTCGCGATCCCACTCAACGATGCCTCGACGCTCTGATTCCACCAGTCACTCAAGTAACTCCAGTCGCTCTACCCGCTCTAGCGGTCATTCAGATGGTACATTATTGCCTGTATGTTCTCCGTCATGACGAGATGCTCACTGTTGAATATTCTAGCTGCTCGCTCCACCGCTCCTCCCACACATGTCCCAACACTCTCTGTCCACACAAATACGACAATATCCCTTTCTCATTTTGCCTCTTTATCACTCGGAAGCCCGCATCATACCACTCAAACCTCACAATTTGCGATCGCGCCGACGCCTAAAGGCAGTGTCCTCATACCTATTGTTGCGCACGAAGACCGAACATCTCGTCCAACCTTTCTCACGGTGTCCTCCACCACGACCTACACCCCAGTCCCAACACACCTCGATAATACCCGCAATGTTCATTCTCAAACGCATTCTGCTGGCACTGTCACTCCCTCGACTCGCTCCATTGCACGCACACTTCCTGTTCATAGTTCGCCAACCATAGGTCGTCCATCCCGTATGTCACCCGCAAGAGCCCCTTCTCACACCCTTTCGCCAACCCATCCGTCTATTAGTTCTCGCTCCTCATCAGCCACCATCACGCCTCAGTCCACACCTGCGACAGTCACCACCTCCAGCTCATCCCAGTCTGCCCCGTTTATGCGCCAACTTGCACGTCCTCCTTATGCGACGTCGTGGGCTTCCGCCATCAGTGCATGGTCAGCATCTGTGTCAGCCTCATCAGACACTGTGTCTGTAGACCGGCCACCCACCCCGATCACCCCTTCGACCCCTCATAACAGTCCCATCCTTCTGCCCCGCACAAATGTCGACAACACGCATTTTCTATACGACGAGATGTGGCACGAGAACTCGGCTGAATCGGAAGAGCTGAGTGCTCTCTGGGAATCGACCTCGTTTGACGGTTCCAGCGGATATCAAGTGCCTTCCTCGCGCACAGCATCGACTCCTCAGGCCGCATCTCGTGCAACGACGCAAACTCCCCCAACACAGTCTCCCACAACAACATCTCAAGCAACAACGCCGTTAGCCACGCCCGCTTTAGTGGAGGTTTCTCGCGATGAAAACGGCGATCCGTTGGAGGTGATTGAGACGCAGAGGTGTCACGACCAGACCGTCAAGAAATGGTATGTTGTAACCGTTGGGTTCAGGATCGGGGTGTACCGCAACTGGTGCGTGTCCGCAATTGATATAAATTGCAATACTGAATCTTTCGCAGGGGGGAGGCTAAATCATATGTCAGCGGCTGCCCGAACGGTTGCCTCTACAGCAAGCCCACTTGGCAGGAAGCATCCGAGAGCTACATCGCCGCAAAAAGTAGAGGTTCGGTCACACTTGTTCGTCGCTGAAGTGTTCATTCTTCTGTGCTAGGAATTGTATTTAAGCCTACTGTTCTCTAATACCAATGTACTCTGGCTGAACTATGAAATTCGATGCCCTTTGCGATCATTGCCTCACGCATAACGCCGTTGACGTTGGCGCTTATCTTGCTTCCCAACACTCCGCCTTTCTCTCACCACGTTCCACAACACTTACTCAATCCTCAACCTCGTCGCTGAATTCGTTTCGATATGGAGTACCAAATACAAGATTCAGATGCACGTCGCCCAAAAAAACGCAAGCATACAAACTCTCAATCTCTCCACACGGACCCCACCTCATCCTCAGGTCCCACAATGTCCTCGTTCAACTTAACTGCTCGCCCCCGAGGCCGGCGTGTGCGGCAAAGCACTCTACCCAGCGAAACTCAGCACCCCCTCCCTGTTCTTGACGATAACGACGAGGACGAGGGCTGTCATGCCGAAGAACAACCAGATCTTCCTGACGATCTTACTGGGATGGACGCAATGGAGGGTGAGGAGGAAGCGGAGGCGGAGGCAGAGGAGGCAGAGGGAATTGGTGAGGAGGAAGGGGCAGATAGCGGCAAGGGGAAATCAGAAAAGAACAAGGTGAGTAACTTGCATATACGCACATTCGGCCACATATCTCTCCCAATAGGATCGGTTGCTACGTTGGCTCCCTCTTCGCGGTCAATTCCTTGATGAAATCATCAGGTTTGATGGTCAACGCAAGTCCCTCAATCAGGAGACATGCATAACCTGCAAAGTCGCGGATGCTGACTATCGCTGCCGTGATTGCAGTACGGACTTTCGCCGCTGTGCCAACTGCCTCGTGGGTGAACACAAGCATTTACTGTTGCATCGCATCGAAGTGAGTCTTTCTATCGTGCTCTTCGCTCTCCCATCTCATTAATCTCTCCTCAGGTTTTCACTGGTGTCTATTTCGCGAAGGCATCCCTCCGCGATCTCGGTCTATGGCTTCAGCTTGGCCACGGAGGGGGTCCTTGCCCAATGGCCTCACCTTGCAACAATCGACTGCTGACAGTTGTCGATGTCTCAGGCATTCACGAAGTCACCGTGAATTACTGCCAGTGCATAGATGCTCTTGGGCAAAGTCAAGACCATTGGATGCAACTCTTGCGAACAGGATGGTACCCAGCAACAACGGAGCGGCCTCAAACCGCATTCACGTTTCAAGCTCTCGACTTGTACCTCGAATTGAATTGGCAGGCCAAGACTAACCTCCACGACTTCTACAAGACACTCGAACGTCTCACCGACAAGACAGGTGTCACTTCTGAATATGTACGTCCTCTCTTTTTTATTGTGTGCGTTGCTTAGCGGTGATACACCCTCATAGTACCGCTACCGTCAGATGGGCCTTGCTGTTCGCCAATGGAGGCATCTACACGCACTCAAACGTGCCGGTCGTGCACATGATCCTTTAGGTGTGGCAAATACCTCACCGGGCGAGCTCGCACTCGAGTGTGCTGCCTGTCCACATCCCGGTCGTAATATTCCGCAGGGATGGGAGCAGTCTCCTCCAGAGAAATTGTATGTATAGCTGTATGTAGTTCATGTACACCAGACACTCACGTCAATAGATGGCTGTATTTCCTTTCGCTAATGGTTGATGCAAACTTCCGGCTCCGATGCAAGGACCGCGGTCTTGACGATGTTGAACTCGGCTCTGGGTGGGCTTTCTTTGTGGAGGAGAATGCATACCTCCATCATGTGGCTGAGTTTGCGGACCAAGGGGAGGTGGGTACACTATATAAAGAAGTCAGAATGGTACTTACATTACCCGGGGTTGCCAGGAGCCAGTGACATGCGGTGCAGAGCATAAAGCGATCATTAAAGCGAACCTTCGTAAAGAGGGCTATGTTGCCTCGGGTGTAGGTGCTGTTATGTGTGCTCGTCATGCACTTGCTCGACCATGCGGGATGGGAGATCTTCAAAAGGGAGAGAAGTAAGTAAGCTGGGAATATTGGCACTATAAATCCTGACTTGTATGGCATAGGTACTGCAACATGGACTACCTCATTCTATCAACCCTGGCTGGCTTGACATGGCTATATATCCTGATCTCGTACGACATTGCTTGCCAATTCTCGGTAAACTTCTTCAAACGGATGGAGACATACCCAGAGAACCTCCATCGGGAGTTCGATGAGCTTCGTTGGGCAATCCCAAAGAAGCATATCTCTGTGCATGGTCGAGATCATTCCCGATTCTCTTTGAGCTTTCTTCAATGGGTTGCACGCACATATGGTGAAGGCATCGAATCTAGCTGGCACTTCAATAACCCACTGTCTGGTGCAACATCTGAGATGGCCACAGGTCTACGCCATGAGGTTCATGATGATAATTGGAATGCCTGGAACTGGCTGAAGACTATTTCCTTTGGTAAGTTGATATCCAACAATGCATATACAAATCTCATGTTCTATATCAGGTACACACTTCTTGAAGCTTCTTGAGCTTGCTCAGGAACAGGCTGCAAAGCATCGTGCTGCCTTTGAAGATCATAACGACATGTATGATCCAGACGACACTGCTCGATGGCATGCAGACTTGAAACGGTGGTATAAAAATCCAAACTCAAAGCCTGATCCATTTGAGGAGCCAACAACAGGTAGATATAATAATACTTTGTCTATATATATAATTGACATCAATCTGTATAGGAATTTCAATGAAACAAGTTCAAGAGGAACTTGCAAAGGAAGACGCTGAGTCTCTTGCACGGGGAGAGCTTCCTCCTCATGAAATCTCAGCAAATGAGTTTGTTCAAGTTGGACTTGAGCTTGAGGAGCAGCAGTAAGTTTCAAAATATGATTTGCACTGATTGTGCTGAATGATACTTATAGACGTGTGCTGCGAAAAGAGGTGAAGGATAAGACCCGAGAGGGACTTAGTCTTCAACAAAAGCGTAACACTCTACTTCGCCGTATCATGGCTTGGCGATTAATCCAGGATGTATATACTCCGGGTGCAGCACCTTTTCGAAAGTCAGATGTGGTGGCAGAGGAAGCAAACCTCTTATTCCCATCTGAACTATCAGCAGCCTCTCTTGTTGGGGAGATTGCAAATCAGGTACTTGCCTTGGAAACGAAGCTACGGCGTGCTCAGATGGAAGACTCGTTGGCAAATCTTCGCCATTGGAGACGAACAATGGAAAAGGTGAAAGAATTTAAGAATTTGAATGTTCGAGGTGAGTCAATTATTATTATTCTTTATCTCAGATATATTGAGTATCTATATAGGTACAGGAAACAAGGCCAATACCCGTATACGAGGAGCATACTCACGATTCAACGTCAAAGCCCTTCTTGCCGTTGAACGCTATCGTGCTGCACGTTCTGCCTTACTGGCATTGGACCCTGATGGTGACTGGCAGGGCCGCTTCAAGATTTTACGGGACTCAGACAACAAAGGACCTGGTCGGAACAACTCTGACGATGAAGGAGTTCCACGAAATCGATATCAGAAAAGACAAGGCAATGGATACTACATCCCATCTTGGATCTGGATGGCTGGATCTGAGACAGTTGATGAGGATTCTGAAGTCTATTCTGCCAGCATGCGGGTCGAATGGTCAAAGATGTTAGCCCGAGCAGAGAGATGGGAGGAGGAGGAGCTTCTATTAGAGGAAGAAATGCGGCGAACAGTTGCATTTCTCTCATGGAAGGCTACCTGGTGGTATACCCGAGCAGGAAAACGGGTAAATGGCATTTCTATTGACCTTTTATCAGGACTCAATGCCTATGCTCAAAAGCAAGGAGATATATGGAACAAGCTGGCCATCAACTGTGTGGAGAAGTGGTACTCTGTGGTCAATGATGAAAAGATTCGGAGTGGTTGGAAATCCAGATATCCTGACTATTGCAAAAAGAGAAAATCACACAAAGGAAAGGAAGAAGAAAAGGAGGTGGAAGAGGAAGAGGAAGAGGATAATATGGATGTAGACTGATTTATGTTATAATAAAAATTGTGTAATTTCAGTATATTGACAGGTAACAGGCTGTTTAACTCTAGTACATTGGAAAAACAGTCTGTGATATTCCAATTAGTTTATCATAACAGTCTGTTTATTCTACTACAATAGTATCAAAGCAATATATTCTTTAAATGTATATATATTGACCAACTGTTTTTCTTTACTGCTATCAAGTAATAACAGAAGGTATCTTTTACAATATTCAATCAACAAAGTTTGTCAAGAACTATACTTCTTGATGATAATATGTGTTTGGGACATTATTACATTAATAGACTTTCATTGAGTTACTATACTAGTGTTAACAGTTTGTCAGTATGACCATACAAATATATAGCATGATGATCCTTGTTTACCATGTAAAACTAAACAAGCTGTCAAGTTTGACTATAAGCAATACAATACTATGTAGCCAATGTGGTGGCAATTTCACAGACTTTTGTTATGGCACTGTTGTAAACTGAAACTTATGTTAATCATTACAAGGTTACAAAAACATAATGTCAGCACTGAAGTAAAGTAAATTAAAAAGTTTGTGATTGTGAACTATACTAATTGAGTAGTCTGTTAGAATTTTACTATGCTTATTTTGTCTTGTACACTCTGAACAATGTTAAATGAACACAGAATGTTTGAACAAATGTGTTGAAGTGCACAGTCTGTTGTAATAACTCCAATTAAATCACTGCACATGTGAGACTTTTACTGCAGTAGTATGCACATTGTACTATGTAACTATAGTTAAACAAGACATATATTATTCTTTCAATGGACATATGAGTTGAGCAACTATAGTTATCTTAACAGATTGTGTTTATAGCACAGTCACAGCAACATAGATTACATCCTCAACAATACTTAAACATGACACCCCTATCTATACGGTCTATGTTCATATAACCCACCAACAGACAGAACTGGACTTGTTTGATTTACCCAGATAGTGGACACTCACATTTCACCCTTTTGATATATCCATTATGATAAATCTATTGCCCACGGCTGGCCACCACTGCCTCCCTCCCAGCCCCAACACACGCCCGCCCCGTCGCAATCACGGCCCCTCTCCCCCACGCAGCCCGTCACCGAGTTCCCGCCCACGACCAAATTCCGCCCCAGGGCCCTCCCGAAGCTTCCGAAGCCCAGCGAGCCCGTCGTCGGAGCTCCTTCTGGGTCTGTGAGCCGTCGGACCACCCCGCTGCCCTCGTCGCTCGCCGTGGAGCCTTCCGCCACGGGACCCGGTGCCCCCGAGCACAGTTCCGACAGCGACGCCCCGCCCAAGGAGAACATGGACGTGGAACGCCTCAACCCGTTCGGCAAGGCGTGGAGCGATCTTCGGATCAACGACGCGCGGAGGTCTGGCGAGTCTGACCCCGGCAACAGTGGTCCCGAGCTCCCAGTCTCCACGGAGCCCCCCACAACGAGCGGTATAGAGAGTGAGGGTGGTGCCGCCGTCCCGGCCACACCGAAGAAGTCGAAAGGTAAGTTTGTGCCACCACTTTACAGCGTTTCTGCGCGTACGAAATCCGCCAACGGTTGTACGACCGTTGGCGGATTTCAGACTCAAGATTTCCGCCAACGGTTGTACGACCGTTGGCGGATTTCAGACTCAAGATTTCCGCCAACGGTTGTACGACCGTTGGCGGACTTCTGACTTAACATTTCCGCCAACGGTCGTGCGTCCGTTGGCGGATTTTAATATTCTATTTTCCGCCAACGGTTGTGCGGCCGTTGGCGGATATTGTATTTTGTTCCGTGTGTTATGTTGACGTCCTTTCCTGTAGATTCTCGTAAGCGTGCACGGGCCACGTCCTCTCCGTCGCCTCCAAAACCTCCTGCCTGTACGTTTGAAACTTTTGTCGTTGTCTATTTTAACATTGACCGACTTTACTTTACGTCCAGTCCCTGTCGGTCGCGGTGGATCAAGGAATAGGACTCCGTCCGCCCAGAGCCGCCCCGTGTCTCGCGCCCCCTCCCTCGCCCCCTCCGTGCCCCAGCCGTCCGCATCCCGCCACTCCTCACGTGGTCCTTCCGTCGGCCCGTCATCACGCGCCCCGTCCCGTCCCGCGCAGCGCATGCGCCTTTCCCCCACCTTGGAGTCCGCCGGCGAGGACGCCATGCAACTCTCCGACGACGACGATCCGTCGGCGTCCAAGCCTGACGTTGCTGTCGTCGGCGACAACTTCGTTTGATTGTTTTATTATCTTTATTGCTTTTTGCACATTTCTTTTTCTTGCATCGCGTTCCCCTCCTCCTCTGCTGTCTGTCTGTCTTTTTCTTTGCGCTGGTAATGTTTCGGGCTTTTGTACTTGTACTTGTGCGTGTTTAGAGCATTTCTTTTTGATTCGCGTCATCGTACACCCGCATTAGAGCTTCCTGTACCTTAGTTTGATGTAGTCTCGCCATTAATACAGCCAGCTGCTGTCCCCGCCTCACTGTCAGCGTCCTGACACCTCGTTGCGCGTCGCTAGTCCCGTTCGCTTACACTAAAAGGTTATTTGCGGCTCTCGCAGCCGCACTTTCATCTCGCTTCGTACTAACCGGATCTCCACGCTTGCTAACGTCTGCAGCATCTTCCGCCGGATCTGGTGCCCCTCCGTCTCTGCGGCTTGGCTAAGTAGCAATGCCCTGCTGGCACTCCTTGCTCTCTCTCCTTCCTCACTTCCCTCCTGCCCAAACACCTCCTCTCCACGTCCCTCTCATTCCTCCGCTCTCCTAATGGAACCCCCCGCCCACGCCCTCCGTGCTCTCGCAAACGAGGCCGCTGCTGAACGGTATGGTTCCTCCTTCTGCTTTGTAAACCCCACTCTCATTTGCCACCTCAGAGCCAACGTCGACGGCGACGCCGCCCGTCTCATCCTCGAGCCTGGTGAGGCCGACGGAGAGGATCTCGGCGGCTTGTTTAACTTCGCCGCCCCGATCCATCTCCAGGCCGACGACCCCGTCACCCAGCTCGACATCTCCAACTCCGCCGCCGCCGCCATCGTCGAGGACGACCCCTCCCTCGCAGAGTTCAGGTCCCTCCCCACCGTTCCCCTCCGTTTGAGTTTACTCAAACGGTACCACGCCGCGAACGCAGAGCATGCCGCCGTCAAGACTCTGTTCTCAAAACACCGTGTCTACGTCGACAGTCGGTACACAATCGACTCCGCCAACCCCCATCTGCTCTGGGGCACTTCGCATTTCCTCGACTACACCCTCGCAGTTCCCACCGACATCGGCCTCCACGCTTGCCTCCCCCCCTCCTCCGATCCTCAGTGGTGTCTTCGCTTCCGGCTCAACAGGCCCAACATCGAACTTGTCGTCGACGACGGCGCCCTTCCTTTCGACCGCACCGACGCCTGTCTCCGTGTCGCAGAGGTCGCCAACTCCACCCTCTTCCTCGTCATGGTCGAGAACGGCCTCGTCTCCGACAGCTGCCATCTTCTGCCTCCGCCGCCGCCCCTCTCCGCCTCCGCGTCCACCAAGGTCAGCTCCCGCGACCGCCTCGTCTTCATCGCCATGCTCTGCGCCATGCTCGCCCACGCCCGCATCGACAACTACTACTGCACCGGCTACCCCGACATCACAGACTGGCAGTCCCTCAAGCTCAGTACCAACGTCCTGTAAGTTTCTTCCTTTCTACAGAAAACCGCTCTTTGCTCACGCACCGACTGCCTCAGAAACCACGACATCGTCGAACTCAACTACCAGCAGGCCGTCAAATTGCACGACACGCTCCAGGCCCACTACCATCGCTGGATCGACCGCGCTCCGGACTCGTACAAGTCCGGCGTCTTCTCCGACCGCTCCCCCTTCTTCGTCAACCTCCGGTACGGCCAAAACGTCTCCATAGATGTTTCCAGCGACCAGCAGCGTGTCGCACAGGAGGCGGAGAGCTGGAGACGCATGGTGCAGTTCGATAAACTTGCGGTCTTCAACCTTGCGATTGCGACCCACTTCACGTAAGTTTTCCTTCTCCCTCCGTGCGTTGTCTCGCTGACCGCGTCACCCCTGCCGCCTTCAGCGTAAGCAAAGTCACCCGTTGGCTCCCTCGCCCGCCGGCCGTCGTCACCGCTCTGCACCCCGGAGCACAACTCTACACCGCCCCCCGCACCAACCCCCAGCGCGAGGTTGTCCCGGACCTCTCGGAGTACCCGGCGCTCGACGCGGACGGAAACCCGAACCACGTCTACCTCGAGGACGGCACACGGGTGGCCAGGTTCAGCGCCGAATACGACCCCGCTCCGTGCGGTGTTCTGCACGACCTCACGCGCGTCGGAGACTTGTACACGCGCTCGGACCTCGACAACGCCGTGTACGACTCCGACGCGGTCGCCCAGCACGTCCGCGACGTGAACAACCGCACGGTGCCGCACTACCTGTACCCGCACGGGTTCACCAGACGGTACGGGCAGGTCCAAGCGAAAGGAGTGCCCCCTCTGATCGGCGACGCCGTCCGCCGGCTCAACAGCAGCGTCGCGATGCACAGACCGGGGGACCAGCAATCCGACGACTCCAACTCCGACGAAGAGGAGGACCGCTACCGCCGCAGCCGACTGCACGTCGCGGTTGAGGCCGTGCGCTCCCAGGGGTACAACGCCATCGCCCACCGCTTCCGGAGCTCCAACGGCGGACGCATCGCCCAGCGCGGTGAACTCACGGCGACCGCGCTGGGCAGTTTCGCCCAAAAACCCTCGGAGAAGCGCACCGCGGCAATGCTAGGCCTCCACTTTGTAAAACAAATGCCCATAGGTGTGGTGCTCTTTATGCGCTATTAATGGCTGTCTAGTAATATGTAATACTAATGGACTGCTGGGTAAAACTTTACAAAAGATAGAGGCAGATAAAAAAAGTAAAACCACGTAGGACATACCACTGTGTAAAACCAATTTAAATAGTTTTACACTGTGGGCAATCACTGCAAAGTTTTACAGTTTAATTCTGTTCAGGAAGTAAAACTCTGTGGGATCAGCCATTGGGTAAAACTGTTTAAAACTGATTTACTCAACAGGAATGCCTGCAAAGTAAAATGGTTTGAATTGTGGATGCAATATATTGCTGGGGGTCCACCACTGATTCATATTATTTGAAACTGATTTACTCAACAGGAATGCCTGCAAAGTAAAATGGTTTGAAATGTGAATGCAATGTATTGCTGGGGGGTCCACCACTGATTCATATTATTTGAAATGTATTACTTTGCAGGACCAACCACTGAGTGAAACTTATTTAATTCATTTTACTTTGCAGGCTTGCCTGCTTGGTAAAACCGTATAAAATGAATAGCTGTTTTAATTGATTAGATCTGGTTAATCAATAGATCATCTGCCATATCTGGCCAGCCCAATATGGTTATTGTGCGCCTTCCCGCCCTCTGCGCGCTTTGGGCGCTTATTTTGGCGTTGGTCGTCGTTCACCCTTGTGGGCTCAATAGTGGGCTCAATCTTTCTCCCTTTGTTTCGCGCTTTTGGGACAAAAAATGCGAATGTATAATGTAGACTTCCATGTATTTACTTTTGCTTAATAAGCCCTCAATTTATTCTGCATTTTTGGGGGTCCACCAGCTGGAATTCAAAAAAGCGGCCATTAGGGGCCATGAATTGAGGTACTCTCTATATAGGTTATTATATATGTGTCTACTAAGATAATCTAGAGGGTGAAATGGATGGGAGAGAGTAAGAGGAGGTGCAGGGGAAGGGGAGAGGCCTGGGTGGAGAGGGAGGGAAGCAGGGAGAGATGGGAGAGTGGGGTTGGTTCTGGATACTCTGGATAATCACTAATGTATAATAAAACATGGAGAATTGGTTAAAACAGCCCAGAGGCTCTGTGAGATGCACAGAACCCATGGCTTGGCAGGAGGTGAATGTACTTATCTGGAATGTCCATATCCATCCACCCCCTCCTCCCTTCATCTCCAGGTGCTCCATGTGTCTTCAAGGGACCCAATAAGGTTGTCTGAGGATGTATCTGACATCCCAGGATGGCTAGCTAAAGAAGGGAATCAGTAGGGAACCAGAGGGTAAAAATGCGAAATAGAGGCTTACCAGAGCAACTCAGGACCCCATGGAAGCTTCAAAATGAGTAGGATTTGTCAGGGTAGTGTATAAATGGTATCTAAGGAGGTAAACTAGTCATTTGGGTGTGTCAAAGTCAGTCTGAAGGGGTGTGCTTACCTGACAAAGCTGCCACCTCATCCTCTACCTCTCCCACCTCACCCAGCCATTCCCAGCTCTCCCAAATGGCCTGGATATGTCTTGAGATACCTCTGAATTAATTAGGGTGATTGCTGATTAGGGGGGACAGTTGTGGAAAAAGGGAAGAGTGAGGGGATCCAGCTGGCCATGCAGAATGGTAAATGAGAGCTGGAAAAAGGCTGTGTGAGCAAAAAGCGAATTTATTTTGATAAATAGACTCTCATACACATACCTAAGCAATAGACTCTCATACACATACCTAAGCATCCACAAAAGGTCCCAGGAGGTTACCAAGTGAGAGAGGAAGGGGGGAGCAAAAAGACTGTTGAGGAGAGGTGAGAGATCAGATGAGCGCCGAAATCAAGAATTGAGCTTCACTTCACCTTAAGCTCATTTGAGCACCCACATGCTCCCCCCACACAACCATCAAACCTGGGGGGACCAAACTTGGCACACTTTATGTACCATTAGTATAGACTAGAATACAGCTTACCACGCATTTTTAGCATGCCTGTACCCCTTGGTATATGGCAGTCTTTGTGCAAAAACGCGATTTTGGGTGTTTTTTGAAAGTGTTTGGTGTGTAGCTCGGTGAAAAGCTGTTCAAACTCTTCACAAAAAATCAGGCATATCTCCCAGGTGTATATCTGAAGGTTGGAACAAACCGCATGGCCATAGCTGGTCTGGTACCTCATAGGAGGACTGGGGAATGGTCAAAATGACCGCTTTTGGGGTCATTTTTGGGGTTTTCAGTATGTAGCTCTGTGAGGTCTTGCTCAAACCTTTTCAAAAAAATCATGGACATGTACAAGAGGTATATAAAGCAGATGGCCGTTACCGATTTGCCCTATGCTCCCTGCTTGATTTTATATTCAGCCCGGAATACTCAAAATGACTGCTTTTAATCAAAAAATAGACTTTTCAGGGATCTACTCAATGGGAAAAAATCTCCTCACCTAGAAAAGTTGGATTTGGAGGTTTCCTTAGTCTGTCTACTCAAATCGGACAAGGATCTGACACCGATCCAACGTTCTGAGCCTTGGTGAAGCTGATCTTGCTTTAATCAGCCATCCTGATTACCAGATTTGGATGTCGTGCCTGGGCGCCTAAATTAATACCAGGCGTCGTTTTCAGCATCTGGAAGGCTCTCTAGCTGACACAAAAAATCCCAGAGCTCTGGGAAGGCAAGGGATTGGTAGGGGATATGTTTAATGACATTTCTATGAAAGGAAAATGGTCTGGGATTTTTTGATGGGCCAGAAAGGCATGGAAGGTGCAATTCAGCTTGCATTGCCTCCTATTCACTCATTTCTGATTCCATACTTTTGCAAATTTGTATTCCTGGTATTATAGTAGATGTGTGTACACTGGAAAGAGCTGCTTTGCAATTGCTGAAGTGGTTTCAGAAAATGCATATATGGTGAATAGAATACTGCATCAACAAGATCGCTATCTAAATTCAATGGAAATATAAACATTAGTGGATGTGTAAAAGTATAGAATGAACAGATTTAAATTGAGCCCACTATTGAGCCCACAAGGGTGAACGACGACCGACGCCAAAATAAGCACCCAAAGCGCGCAGAGGGCGGGAAGGCGCACAATAACCATATTGGGCTGGCCAGATATGGCAGATGATCTATTGATTAACCAGATCTAATCAATTAAAACAGCTATTCATTTTATACGGTTTTACCAAGCAGGCAAGCCTGCAAAGTAAAATGAATTAAATAAGTTTCACTCAGTGGTTGGTCCTGCAAAGTAATACATTTCAAATAATATGAATCAGTGGTGGACCCCCCAGCAATACATTGCATTCACATTTCAAACCATTTTACTTTGCAGGCATTCCTGTTGAGTAAATCAGTTTCAAATAATATGAATCAGTGGTGGACCCCCAGCAATATATTGCATCCACAATTCAAACCATTTTACTTTGCAGGCATTCCTGTTGAGTAAATCAGTTTTAAACAGTTTTACCCAATGGCTGATCCCACAGAGTTTTACTTCCTGAACAGAATTAAACTGTAAAACTTTGCAGTGATTGCCCACAGTGTAAAACTATTTAAATTGGTTTTACACAGTGGTATGTCCTACGTGGTTTTACTTTTTTTATCTGCCTCTATCTTTTGTAAAGTTTTACCCAGCAGTCCATTAGTATTACATATTACTAGACAGCCATTAATAGCGCATAAAGAGCACCACACCTATGGGCATTTGTTTTACAAAGTGGACGCTCAGGCCTGACCGCGGACAGGCTGTACCGGTACTGCGAGGCGAACCTGCCGTTCGTGCGGTTCGAGGAGCAACTGAAGGACGACGGCCTGGACACCAGCTTCCGCTCAGAGATGGTGTACCGCGTCTTCCCCCAGGCTCTCCGGGCCAACAACCGACTCGGCCGCAGGTTCTTCCGCTTGGTCGTCACGCCGCTGTGCACTCTGTCCCGCAACCCGGACTTTGTGGCGAAGCTGAAAGACTCGCTCGCTGTCTTCCAGCCTGGGGTAAGTTACACGCTTGTTCCGCGTGTACCACGTACTGACATGCATCTCTCGGCGCAGGTGCTCCAAGGAATGTACATCTGGAC
Organism: Cristinia sonorae; assembly: GCA_021029105.1. Taxonomy (NCBI): domain Eukaryota; kingdom Fungi; phylum Basidiomycota; class Agaricomycetes; order Agaricales; family Stephanosporaceae; genus Cristinia; species Cristinia sonorae. The sequence goes on along the minus strand of JAEVFJ010000038.1, from coordinate 10,195 downwards.
GAGCTACCCGCTGCACTGCCTGACCAAAATCGTGTGGAAGAACACGATCATGCCCAAGTACGCCAGCAAGGAGACCAACCCCCACGAGGTCATCGAGATCCTCAGCGTCGCCGAGCGGGGAATCAACTACTGCCAGTCCGGCAACGGCGCGGTGCTGACGACGGCGCTGATGAAACGAATGTGGTTCAGCCACAACCTCCTCGAGAACGGCATGCCGATGTTCAACCGACTGGTGAAGGTGTCCCCCCAGATGCTGCTGCAAGTGCAGATGGACAACTGGCCCATGGACAAGCAGGGGTACCCGTTGACGTCCGTCGCGAGCTCCATGAAACACACGTACGGAAACTCGGGTCTGAGAGTAAGTCTGAAGCGTCCGTTTTCTGCGAACCAGGTTCCGCGAAGGGACGTACGTCCGTTGGCGGACTCGCAAAATGTCTCAACGGACTCCGCCAACGGACGGACGTCCCTTCGCGGAATATTACAACACCATAAGCGCTAAAATGCCCTCACGGAGTCCGCCAACGGTCGCACAGCCGTTGGCGGACTTTCGCCGCGCGTTTTCTCGTCCGTTCATTTTCTTTCAGAGCTGACACGCTCACCACAGGGCTACTTGGGAATTTTCCGCGTGCGTGTCGCAACAAAGGTCATCCCGTCGGACTTCATGAAGCACCTCGCCGACCCCGAGCGCACCATTCGTTTCATGATGGACACATTCTTCTCGTCGTGGGTTTCGGACATGCAATCCATGGTCTACGGCGCCGTGGTCTCCGACGCACAGGCAGTTATAGACGCGGAGGAGTCCGCCGACGCAGTCAGGTGGGCCAAGCACCGGCAGGCCCACGCAAAACTCTTCCTGACCTCGGAGAAGCTGTTCTCGTACCACAGAGACATCGGGGTCAGGTACCTGCTGGACATGATCGCGTCGACGCCCGGATGCGTCCCTGTCGTCCTGCCCCAGTCCGAGACAAAACACCTCTCGTTGCCAGGTTTCGCCAGACTCCTGCTGTCCATGTACAACCCCGAGGACGGCAAGACGTTGAACAAGTCCCCCCTTCTCCCTCGCGACAAGTTCGGGTCCACATGGGTGTTCCAGCACGTCATGCGCCACTGCTACGCCGTCCTCCCCCAGAACGACAACTCCCGTGCCCTTCTCGTCAAGACCGTCATGGCCGCCGTCGCCAACCTCAAGGTGAATTTCTTTCCCGACGTCCCTCCCCGACCCGCAACCGGACGCCCTCACGTGTGGCAGTCCGCCTACCATTGGACCCTTCTCAATGTCGCGCCGTCCAGCGAGGAGAGACGTCTGCTCCAGGCTGCGGCCACAACCCCCGCCCTCGCCCAGCAGCTGCAAACTCAACAGGAGCTCGTCGCCAACGTCAACGCCGAATGGTCCATCTCCGACGCCCGCCCGACCGAATTCTTCCGCTACCTCGACAAGACCTGCCCTCCCTCGGAGCTGGCGTTCGCCCACATCGCCAAGCAGAACGGTCCCTTCGAGGGCGACGTCGAGCTCTACTACAAGTGGGCGTGCGGCTACTTCGTCACGAACTACTTCGACGTGTTCTGCCAGGCGTCCACGTGGGCAGCGTACTTCCTGTCTCTGGCAGCACCGAAAGTGTTCCGCCAGAACCAAGGCGCCATCCCGAAGCACGGACTCACCGGGTCGAAGGAGATCACACGCGCCGTACGCAACGCCGAGTGGGTCACCCGCCCGGCGCACAAAGTGACAAGCGTCCCTGCCCACTATTTCCCCATGGCGGCCGTCTACTTTCTGCTCCTCATCCATCCCCAGTCGCCGCTCATGGCCAAGTTCAAACGAGAGAACAAGTTCGGCACCGACTTTACCAGCAAGCACAGTAAGTTCTTTTCGCAGCGCACGTACCCAGAACTCACGCCGCACTCCGCAGACCACAAAGGCCTGATGCCTTTCAACGCGATCAGGATGGGCCTCGCGACGGCGCTCTCACAGGCCGTCCTGAACAAGTGCCTCCCTGGTACCGCGTACGCGACGCTGACTGAGCCGCAGCTCAAGCTCTACGTTGCCGACATCCGTCATCGCCTTGTTCACCGAGAGGACCTGTCAAAGCCTAACACGTTCGGCCCCTTTTCGGCCTTGACACACTTCTTTGGCAGAGACATGGGGCTTGAGTTGGCCCAGTTGCACCAGTGTCCCGTTCCGGTTACAGCCCAGCCAGGGGCACAGTAGAGAGAAATGTACCGTTCGATTTGCACCCGCAGAATTGTATCGTTGGTTGACGTGTCCTGATGTCCGAAAAACTGTCACACTCCCTACCGAGTTCCGCCAACGGTCGTGCGTCCGTTGGCGGAGGCCACGTACGTCCCACATCTTCTTCTTCCTTCCTCGCACACAAGCCCAGTGCATTTCTTTGCAAATCGGGACAACAAACGTGTGAAAACGTGATTACAGACTCCGCCAACGGTCGTGCGACGGTTGGCGGAATTTCTAAGGCTGTTTTGTTGCTTGAGCGGGTCAGCGTCAGGTCAATAAACGTGTGAGAACGCAATACGAATTCCGCCAACGGACGCACGACCGTTGGCGGAATCTTTGTGTGTGCTTTGTCCGTAGACTCCGTCAGGATCTGAGAAAATATACCTCGAGTGCAGGTGCGCTTTTGTAGAGCCGTCTGTGCCATCAAACCCAAGTGATACAATTTGCACGCGCTCATCGGGGTTAAATACATTCAACAGAACGCCGCCCTAATCCTCCTCCTGCGATTCCCCCGCCACGACACCGCCGTACATGTCAATGCCCTTGTCGAACAGATCGTAAATGATGACGCTCCTCCATGTCGGACCGTATATACGGATGATGTCTCGAAGGAAGGTGTATCGGATGATGTCAGGAACACCCTCGAACTCCTTGGTCATCACTCCGAAAAGCATCTCGATCAGCGCGTCCGCGTTCCGCTGCCAGCCCATCATGTCGAAGAAATCAATGTTGACGCCGTGCCTCTGTGTCGCCAGAGTATCTTCGTTAGCTGCCAACGCAGAGCGGACGTCACGTCGTGCGCCACGTACCTGAACTTCTTCCATTGGGTTCAGAGGAAGTACCCTCTCCACATAGTTCACCACCTCCTTGACAATCTCTGTCCACCGTGGCAGCACGTACGAAATGAGAATGGGAACACCCGGGTGTATGCGGATTCCTTCGCTGACGTAGTGCGGCCAGTCGAGGATGCCTATGTCGTGGTCGCTGTGGATGAACAACCGGACAAGATCTTGGAAACACGCAATCTCCCAGGCGGACAGTCCGTGCGTCTGCGCTGAACGGGGAAGATGGTCCTCAGACTGCGATCGCCACGGCGGGAGCCCGTCCTTGCATCCCATGTGACGGCGCCACATCTTTGTCTTCCATATATAATCAGCAACGGGCCATTGCGGGTGACATACGAACCACAGAAACGCCTGCCACGGGACAGTGCAAACTTTCGGGGCGTTGCTGGCTTGCGGGTTGAAGTTCATTGTTGGGGAATTCCGTACCTCGAGACGCACCGTTTAAATCGTCTCCATGGATTTACTCCGAAGTTCTGGCTTCACACCGGAACCCGTCGACAGCTGATCAATCTTGGCTCGCGGTGCTGATGAATCATCCCTATCTGATGAGCAATCCAGCCGCTTCCCCCGGGACTAACGTACACATGCTCAGTCACTTACATTGACCTGCCGATGTACCGTTCGACCACGTGTCATTTATCTCTCAGCACAGGCCTCGTATACAATTCGGACTTGCAACACCTCTTCTTTCAATTCTCTGTGAGTTACATTTGGCCGCTGAAAGAAACCGAACGCTTTCGATGGAACTGCAGCGGATTTAGCAGAAGTCGAACCTCACTACGGGCATATTTCACGTTCCGAAACTCCGCCAACGGTTGTGCGACCGTTGGCGGAAATTAATATACACAAATCCCATCACGGCGTGTACGTTTTTGCGCTAAAACCTCAGTATTAAAATCCGCCTACAGTCGCACAACCGTTGGCGGAGTTTTGGCGCGGGAAATCGGCGATTTGTCTTCTGTGTTTTCCGCGAAGAGACGTGCGACCGTTCGCGGAAACGATAATTCGTTTAAACGGCTGCTCTGATTCCGCGAACCGACGCACGTCCCTTCGCGGACCCTGGACAGTTCTGATATGCACAAATAAGGTGACGGTCGCTACCGGATACGCCGGCATTGCCCGTGGTCTTGCGTTGTTTCACGCGCTCCTGCCTTCGTCCTCTTCTTCAGTTACACCTGCCATTTCTGTTCCTAATCGCCACTGCCATCAGTCCGTCCATGCAGCATCAACCATCCATCCTTCGTGACGTCCTCGCGTACGACGACAGCGCCCCCGATTCTTCTCCGTCGCTCACGGCAATTCAAGAAGGCGTTTTGCGGCGCCTGGAGTCCGTCGTCAAAACATACATCGACGAGATTTTAGATGGCAGGGATGTCGACGAGCACTCTGTTCTCGCTCATCTGGTGCGTGTTTTCTCTAGCATATATTTCTTGATGCATATTAAAACGTTCCGCTCAGTTGCGTTTTCCTCGACTACTGTCGAAGGCGCTGACGGTGTCGATACTCAGCGTCGGCCCGGCCACATCGGTGGCCGTGTACTGCTTTATGCATGTTCGCTCTCACAGCACCGGTGCAGACTGGGTTCGTCTCGCCGACATTGTCGACCTTCATTTTCATGCCGACGGGCGCTTTCGTCATGTCGACTCGTCTTGGTTTACGCCTCACTGGCGCGACACACAGTTAGGATTTCATTGGTACCGTCGCTTCGACTTCGGCGATTCCCGTCTTTGGGTTGTCAATGTGTGTGGCCCTTCTGTTCGTCTTGTGCCTTACCCAGTTGATGCTTCTGACGGTTCGGTGCGGTTGTGTCTTTCTCGTTTTTCTTTTGTAAACGAATCAATCTAGTGTTTACATTTTCGCAAACAGTTTTCAATGTGTTTTGTTCTGTGCCCTGCTGCTCCTGTCTCTATTTTCTGCTCTCTTGTTTGTCTGGTTTTGGCTTGCGTTCCACCGGCGCTTAATGTGTTTTTATCTTTTTTCTACATTCTTGCTTAATGCACATGACAGTCAGTGCTGTTAGTAAAATCTTTAGCTTCACATAAAATCTCAATCACAAGATATCAATTAATATTATGCAGGGCTGAGCTACTTCTTAATTACTTTTTGCCCAATAGCTAAGCAATTCCCTGCTGAAAACTGTGTGAGGGTGCACAAAGACTTTGTGTTAAAAACCCCCAACATCATTGTATTATGGGTGGATGTGCATGTGTTTGCAAAAAAACAATCTTCAACCTACCACAACCTAAGAAGAAACCTCAGTTATTATAAATTCAAGTCCCAGCCACTGAATATGACAACCCCCAAGCTTAGATGGTGTCTGTTTCAAATTGCTGTACTCACTCTTGAAACTCTTTCTTTTACCTGCCCTCTAAGTATTTAAAAATATTGTACTTAAGAGCAAGTCCCAGTAAATATAAGATTACTTAACCTTTGCTAACTTCACATTCAAACATATTTTACTTTGGAAATTTGGCTATATTACTCTTTAACTAATTCCACACCTTAGTTCTTGACCTCCAAAAAAACTAGGGTCATCTGCCCATCTCCCAGGTTAGATTTGCTAATTTTGACAGAATGAGATCTTATTTTAACCACTATCTAGCCATTCATCAACTAAAGGTGAAAAAGCAAACAGCCACAGAAGCTTGTGTAAATACAACAGGAGCTTGCGTAAGAGCAAAAAGGGATAGAGACATGTCAAAGTTTCTCAGGCATGAATCACAATAAGGTGTGTCAAGACAACTCTCTTATATCTCTACATTCTAACAACTTGTACAGAAAGAGAATGATGCAAGGTAAGCTTACTATAGATGCAAATGAATCTCACTTGACCTTTTGCTTTGCAGAAGCGCAATGCCATGCAACATGCTATCTTACGTTGAGTTCTACAGGCCAAAGTACTTTCTTATACTGTTATAACGGATTTATATGATAATATGCATACGTGAATTTCATGTGGGTTTTTTGACAATCCATATCATATACACTAATACATGATCTGTGCACAATTTGAGCTTGGTCCGTGGTGCCGTTCTTCCAATATTTGAGGAAGAAGTTGTGTGTCTGGCGCTTATTTAAGCGAGTAGGCGCCCAAGCTCACCAGGAAGCATGCTCTTCAAAGTGAAATCCTGTATGCAACTAGCATAGCCAATGACTCTAGACCATAAATCATATGATTCCTTGGCAGGAAAGCCTTCATAAATTGTTGTAGATTTACATCTCCTTTTTCTATCCAGCATAACTGTTTGAGCTCATCAAATGTTGGCAACACTGCCAGTTGCGAACCCAAGCACGGAATTCTTTGGGGCTTTGCCAAGAGACCAACTGAGCATGGGTCTTTAGGGTGCCCAAAGGATTTTTGCTCAAACCCTGGCATTCAGGCTGTGTGCTCTATCAATAGGGCGTCTAATTACCGTAAAGAGATATGGACCACAGCTAGACGCCAAAACATCGGTATCATCCGGATGGCATTGGTACACTCCCAGTTGCGAACCCAAGCACGGAATTCTTTGCGGCTTTGCCAAGAGACCAACTGAGCATGGGTCTTTAGGGTGCCCAAAGGATTTTTGCTCAAACCCTGGCATTCAGGCTGTGTGCTCTATCAATAGGGCGTCTAATTACCGTAAAGAGATATGGACCACAGCTAGACGCCAAAACATCGGTATCATCCGGATGGCATTGGTACACTCCCAGTTGCGAACCCAAGCACGGAATTCTTTGGGCTTTGCCAAGAGACCAACTGAGCATGGGTCTTTAGGGTGCCCAAAGGATTTTTGCTCAAACCCTGGCATTCAGGCTGTGTGCTCTATCAATAGGGCGTCTAATTACCGTAAAGAGATATGGATCACAGCTAGACGCCAAAACATTGGTATCATCCGGATGGCATTCACTGCGGAAAGCACAAAACACTTATTCCGCACAGGATTGACGCAGGATTGGGCGCTATCCAGATAATATGACGCGCAGGATCTTTGCTTCGGTGCGTATCCTCCCTTTATCCTGACTTCACGAACAGATGGTCTGTTCACCGTCTATCCTGATACTCCACCCATCTTGTGCTGAAACAACAGCAATCCATCACTCAACATGCTATCCTGTTCAAGATATGATATCCGAACCTCATCTCGTCCTCCTCTCCCTTTCTTTTTCACCACCACCATGTCCTAAGACTTCGCCGCCATCTCTGTTTTTCTTTCTTACGGGCCTCCCTGTTCAGATGTTGTTGTAAACCACCTCGTTATTGGCCTTCGCTTGTCAGGAAAGTGGTTCTGCTCAATCCATGCGATTTGTGGGGCAAAAACTGGTTCCCCAGCGACCTGGTAAGTCTTTTTTCCTTCGGACGTACTCAAGAATTGGGGGACAGTGACAAAATCCCGCACCATCTTAGGGAGGTGGATTAGGTTAGCCGAAGCAATGGCTTGGTGCGAATGTTTTGCTGGACATATTGAGACATGGGCTAAATGGCTGATAATCAGACACCCCGCCGTAGACATGGTCGCTCTCCGAGAGTGGTCTCAACGCGACTGTTATCCATTACAGGTTATTGGATCCAGCACTTCTTTCTGACGAGGTCAGCGCCCCCAATGAGGACCTGAAATATATGCAAAGGCCTACTGTAAGCTGCATACACACACTCACATCACTCTCCACTCATGGTATGACACATATACCCAGGTAATATTGATCTAACCTTTGACCTAACCTCTTTATTTGGTCAGTGCGCAACCTTATCATGCTGAGTCCGTAAACTCGAACAACGGTACTGCTGAAACAAAGTGAGTCTTCTTAGGAGATTATCTCCAAGTTTGGTGAGGGCAATGACAGAGTTTCCCCGAGAACCAGATTTTGTGGTCGGGGTTACATATCAGAGCTCGGAGCGGAAGCGTTACGACGGATATTAGATGTGATGGCAATGTTGATTGGAAGGCACATCCCTTGAAGTTGAAGGTGAGGAGGATTCATCAAATTGGATGTATGTGTGTGGTGTGGAATCGTATATTAGGCTGATAGCGACTACCTCCAGGTACCACTGTGTCGTGCAACGATTCCTGGAGAAAGCACTCCTCAAAGGCCCACCGTGTCTCGGCTGGCACGTAGGAGAAGTCTTTGGGCAGGTAACTGGCGCGTCCATCACAATGTTGGCGTTCCTGAAGGTGGTGGCCCATCGGAAGCAGTTCAAGTTCACAGCCGCCTTAGGGTTGTTGAGAGGACATTTGAGGGGAAGATGTAGCCCGACGCGGAGCAGGTTCAGCAGCGGATGAAAGGAGGGGAGGGGAAGAAGGGGGGTTCGCGAACAATTGTGAGGAATATTATTTTGGGTTCGATCATGCAGTGAAAATCCCAACTGAATTTCTCCTAATCTGGTGTATATTACACACAGGATTGGGATACATCCTGAGCAAGATCGGCACTGTATGATACCAAATCCTGAGCCAACATCCAGCAATGGATGCTCACGTATCCAGGGCTGGGAGGTACGGATTTGCGGTAATTACTTACTTTATGCTTCGTCGGAATTGCTGGGAATCCTGGCATCATATTATCTGGATAGCGCCCGATCCTGCGTCAATCCTGTGCGGAATATTTTGTGCTTTCCGCAGTGATTGGTACACTGTCAGTTGCGAACCCAAGCACAGAATTCTTTGAGAGATTTTAACATGCAACACATCTAGATGTAACATTGTTAGAATGTGTGGTAGGCAGGTGCCACGCAAAACGACGAGCACAACAAAGGTTGAACTCTCATGGCCAAGTACATTCTACCTTGGTAGGGGGTCTTCTAGGGGCACATCCGTACTCGTTCTCCGCCAAAAAAATCGCGTCACGTGGAAAATCACGTGCTTTGTCATCACGCCATTCATCATGATTCATCCTCCGACTTTTGAAATCTCATTGTCAAGTGTCAGAGAGGCCCAGCCACCATGTATTGATTCGTTTTGTATTTGTGTAGCGATCATGGAATTGCGGTGGTCAGTGAGCTGAACTACACCAGTCAGCCACCAGCGGGTTACGCGACAGTCATACGAGCCAATATTATTCCATCTCCTGTATTCGCCCTCTCAGATCTCAGCAACCATGTGGAAGGCTCGTCGGGCATGTTCCATTGCCAAGGTAGAGGGCGATGCCGCTTGTCGGCGCTAGTAGCTTATTTACAAGGTGTGGTAGAAGATAGGTGAAGATATGACCTCAAGCTATCTTGACTTCACTGTGGGAGATACCTAGAAACACCAAATCAACTGATTAGGTAGGAGAGAACGCACTGTTGTTTAACTCAAAATCCATATTCCTATCTTTTTTCAACTCATGCTCAGAATAATTCTTATAGCACTTTGACATATTCTCAACATCTTCCCCTCTGTCCTGCCAAAACATAGACACCAGCACTTTCAACATCTCTATTACTGTAACTGTCAGGGTCTTAGCAGGGATGGATGTGAGCGGTGACCAAAAATTCCGGAGCGGTGACCTGGGGAGTTGGGTGGAAACTTGTGACCACCGCTGAAATATTGGGGACTGGCGCAGTCGAGACGGTTGGGAAGTAGAAACCCAATCACGAGCATGAGTGTGGGTCTTACAAGGAGATATGCAGTTTTCATATTCATCGTGATATGGCTGCTCTGGTCCAACACCTGTGGTTTACCTCGGCGCTTGGGACTTGTGTATTCATTGTTGTTGGGCTCCTCGCGCCATGATCCAGAATTGAACTCAACGATAGTATAGCAGAATACTTTTTTCACAACTTTCAACACCCAGATGTGTTCCCGACATCCACTGAGGAGATCTACGAGTTCATTCAACTCCTGGCGCTAAAATGCTACAAGACACACTTTGTGTCTCGGGGTGGCTTGAAATGTCCACGGCCTTATACATTATAAGGCAAAATCTTGGGCCCGGAAATGTATAAGGGGGGTCATGTTGCTATGCGTTATGTGTTGTGCATTATTCTGCATAATTATGAGCTTATCAACTTGAACTATATCTGCGATGTCTCCAACACTTTGCCCAAAAGCGGATGAACGTACACACTGGCTACGGTTCTTCGTCTGTCTAGTCTTAGTGATACCCTGTGTCCAAAATGTGGCGGAGAATCTGCCTCACTGAAACCTTGACTGGAGCCAGT